>MU782017.1:3318-45380 GCA_026770625.1 Nicotiana glauca
TTTAAAATTTCCCGGACCAGATAATTTGAGGAACAAATTTTTGAAGAAAATGAACTTTCTCTCAAGAACCCCTCCTCCTCCTCTCTTGTTTTTGCTTAGAAAAATGGTTAAAATGAGGGGTTAGGGTGTTTTATTAGAAAGGGGGTCAGGTTTTAAATTTTAGAAAATAGAAGCCCGAGCAAGATCTGCGGTCGCACTATGCGATCGCCGAATTGGAATGCGGACCGCAGAACTGACCCCAATCACTGAACATCTCTGCCTGGGTATGCGGTGGAAATGCGGTCCGCCTACTGATTATGCGGTCGCATAATGGACCGCATTTATAACATCAACTTAGACTAACTCTCTGATTAACTATGTGGCAGGAATGCGGTTCGCATATTGATTATGCGATCGCATAATGGACCGCATTTTCAACTTCAATTTTGACAACTCTTCAGCTTCACTCTGCGGCAGGAATGCGGTCCGCATAGCTGATCTGCGACCTTATTCTGGACCGCATAAATGACAATTTTTTGGAAAATTGATTCTTTTGATTTTTAAAGGCTTAGATCACTACACATTCCTAACACATATTCGGAGTCGACACCACGAGTTACTAAGTTTTGAGACCAAAAATTATTTACGGGACCTTACAATCAACAGTTGCCCCTCTTTACCCGCAAAGGATAAAAGAGTTTTTGGGTAAGGAAACGATGACAAATTTTGACCGAGCAAAACAATTTTGGAAGATTAGGCCGTACCCCGGCTTTCAAGCTGCCTACATATCCCTGATTTTATGAAAATCAGGTCGTATGTAGTTCAAGATTTACCGGCGGAGTATACCAATGAGGCAATTTCAAGGACGGACGCAACATCTAGGGTTGGGTCAGTTTACGGGAATGATTAGGTTTGATATGGCTGCAGGCACTAGAGTGGAATCGCACTTGCCGGGATGGCCGTTTCTCGCTGGTTTACCTGCAAATAAGCAATACAAGCATATATTGTGCATAAGTTTAAACATGATACAAATTCCCATTGGACCATGAATGTTGTCTTTGGACGGTTAGAAATGGCGTACGCAGACCATGATGTCCTGGGCCATGAAGCATATGACAAAGGATTTGCGAGCCATGAAATAATGTTCTCAGGCTGTGAGGATGGTGCTTCTGAACCATGACGCCTTTGAATAATGATAGGCAAAAGTTTGAAAGAGATCCTTATGACATGGTGTTCTCGGGCTATGAGGATGGTACCTTCGAATGATGATGCCTTTGGATGAGTTGGCGATCTTTCAGCCCATCAAGGATGTAGCATGTGGCGATCTTTCAGCTGTACAGATGTAGTATGTGGCGATCTTTCAGCCCATGAAGGATGCAGCATGTGGCGATCTTTCAGCCGTTCCGATGTACTATGTGGCAATCTTTCAGTCGTGCAGTGCAATATGTGGCAATCTTTCAGCTATGCAGATGTAGTATGAGGAGATCTTTCAGCCGTACAGGTGCAGTATGAGGCGATCTTTCAGCCGTGCAGGTGCAGTATGCGGCAATCTTTCAGCCGTGCAGGTGCAGTATGAGGCGATCTTTTAGCCCATGAAGGATGCAACGTGTGGCAATCTTTCAATCGTGTTGGTGCAGTATGTTGCGGTCTTTTAGCCGTGCAATGTAGATGGAGATAGTTTTTAGTCTCGGAAGGCAGAATACTAGCCTTATGCAAATTGGAAGGAAAAATGGTAGCCTTATGCAATGCAGATGCAATTAGAGGTAGAGCTTAACCTAGGAAGGCAGAATAGTAGACTTATGCAAATTGGAAGGCAGAATGGTAGCCTTATGCAATGCAGATGCATTTGGAGGTACAGCTTAACCTTGGAAGGCAGAATAGTAGCCTTATGCAAATTGGAAGGCAGAATGGTAGCCTTATGCAAAGATGTGAATGCAGATGAAGGTAGCATTTAACCTCAGAAGGCAGAATAGTAGCCTTATGCAATGCAGATGTAGATAGAAGTAGAGCTTAACCTCGGAAGCGGGAATAGTAGCCTTATGAAAATTGGAAGGTAGAATGGTAGCCTTATGCAAAGATGCAAATGCAGATGGAGGTAGCATTTAACCTCGAAATGCAAAATAGTAGCCTTATGCAATGCAGATGCAGATGGAGGTAGAACTTAACCTCAAAAATCAAAATAGTAGCCTTATGCAAATTGGAAGGCATAATGGTAGCCTTATGCAATACAGATGCAGATGGAGGTAGAGCTTAGTCTCAGAATACAAAATAGTGTCCTTATGCAGATTGGAAGGCAGAATGGTAGCCTTATGCAATGTAGATGCAGTTGTAGAGGCAGAATGGTGTGGACATGGTCGTTTGCAGAGTTTTGAGGTTCTATGATGAGTAGTGGAGTGTTGTTTGGGTATGGCAGGTGTTACATTGGTTCTTCGGTGGAGCAGCGGGATGATTATGTTGTTTTGGGATATTTTGAGGAGGTGTAGGGTTTTAAATATTGGGGAAGTTGGAATCTGGGGTGCTGAGGGAAAATGACAGGTTTTTTAGATTCTGAACTTGATCGAGCTCTTCTTGGAACTTCAACAATTTCTATTCAAGTTGTGACACATTCGCATTAGGAACCCGAATACCATGGCCATCAGTGGCCTCTACCCGTTCTGTTGTGTTCTCTTTTATGATGTTGTTCAGATCTTCCATCTTGCCTTTTATCTTGCTTTTAATAGGACTAAGAGGAGGAGTGGGCGGAGGACCCTTGGATCTCATGGAATAAGATGATGATGCCAGAGTGCACGAACTAACCTTTGGGGAGGGGAATAAAAACGAAAATAAAACAAAAGGTAATCAAGTTAGTGAGGATTATGAAAAGTATTACAATATTTAAATACATAGTACGGGAATGTAAAGAGTGTCATAATTTGAGAACCTCTTTGTGCCCGAGGTAGGCTTAGCGACAAATTAATTTGGAGAACTTAGAATGCTAAATGCCTTATTTTATTGATTAAAAAATAGGCGAATCCCAAAACGACACTAAATAAGAAGCAAAACTCACTAATGGCCATTGGCCTTATTATATTATGAAGCAAAAAAGGTAAACTCCTATTTACTTGGTCCCAAAAGGATATTCCCCAGATTGGGCATCTTTGGCTCCATCGAACAGCTTCCCCAACTCGTAAAGTCCCAGCAACAGGTACGCTCTGGCTAGATGTCCACCTTCGGTCCCTTAAGCATTTTGAAAATCTTCAACCCTTTAGAGAAACTTTCTCTCCAGTTCTACTATGCCTCACTCCAAGTATCCTAGCCTTTTGTTGGCACTAATAGCCATATCTTTACATTCCTCGATCAGCTTTTGGTTGGATTCTTAGATCTCCCAGAGTTCACTCTCGCACTCATGGATCCTTTTGCGCAGATGGTTGTACTTGACTTGCGCCTCAACCTTTTCATCTATAATTCTGTGACCTTGGATGAACCCTAGCTAGCCCAGACCATCCCAATTGTCTTCCAACCAACCTGAAGGGGTACAATGGGCATGATATCTATCTGGCTCGATGGTGTCTTTCTCCATTATGATCTTGCACTACCACATATGTTGGGCTTGGCATTTGTCAGGACTACCATCATTTTGGAAGTCAGCTCGGAAATGGCTCATCTTGTCAACCCTAGGTATGACTTGCTTCCTACCTACTCACCTCATAACTCGAAGTGGTACGTAAGGGTACGTTCCTCTTAGACCAATCAATATCAGGAAAGGTGCATCTCTGGACCGGGCGATGAACTCCTCTGTCAGAAACCACTCGAACATCCATTGAACCTATTCTTCAGTCAGATTATCAAAGAGCTCAACCCATCCTTTGGCATTCTCAGGCTGAGCAATCATATCGGGGATGTAATTAATTCGCTTTGGATGGTGGAAAGTGATGTGATCATCCCACTCCATTCGCTGAATTTCTTATCAGTATTCGCCCTTTTGGAGATGCTCCATAAGCCAAAGTTGAAGTAGTAGATTGTTGAAATACAACTTCATGAGTAACAATTTTTATGCTAATGTTGTTATTGTCTTAGGAGCAGGATTTCTAAGTGGTAAACGTGGATTAGAGATGGATTAGATGCTGAAGAAGGAAACAAAGGTCACATGAGCATGATTTCTAATGCACAATAAGGAATATAATGCTAGTAATATGTTTTCTACCCTTTAATAACTATATTATGCATATTCCCCATCCATTTTCGCTAGCCACCCCAATACTTGTTTACAAATTATTATAGGAGATGTGATTGAATTATATGAGAAGAAATAAAAATAAGAAGTTACAACTATAGAAGCCTAATTCGGACTTCCTGTCTGAGTTATATAACAAACCACCTCAAACGCTAATATTATTCGTAGCTTTCCCTTAATTCTAGGTGTCTTAGAGTTCCCTAAAGACCTCAAGGGATCCCGGACAGTGCTCACACCCAGATTTCATGGCCAAGACAGGGTAAGTGCAATGTGGAAAGGCTATCTTTCATGTGTCCAAGTTCAGAGGGAGCTCAAGGGTGCCAAGTCAAGGCTCACACAAAAAGGGCAGAACCTAGTATTCTAAAAGTATAGTGAAAGTGCTTGACATAGACTCAAAGGAGTTGAGTTGGAAAACAATCTTGAAAAAAGCATGTTTGAAATAAGTTTGTAAAAATAGAAGAAGGGTTGCTTAGGGAAAACAGTTTTTTTTTTTAAAGGAAAGGGGATAGGAGCAACAACAACACATACAGAACAAGTTCAACTAGCAGTACAGCTTCGGAAGTTTCAAAATGGGAAGTAGGGGCTGGGGATACAGAGGGTCCAAATTAAAAACACATAATTAGTCATGAATTAAATACATTAGGAGACATGCTAGTTGAAGGACATAAATAAGAATAGATAAACATGATGATTACATTTTGAACAAAGGAGGGCAGAATTTTAAGTATGCTGAGTAAAGCAGTAAACGAGAAGTATAATTTAACAGCTTGAGACATTAAGTTAGTGCAGAAAGAGACAAGGATTGACAAACAAAGGAACACATAGAGTCGATTTTCAGAATTCAAACTAAGAACATACCAGTTGAAGAAGGAAAGTGTAGAAAAAGTGAAGAAATTAGTGTTCCAAAGTCTAGCCTTGGCTTTCAGCCGGCTAGACAAAGCAATAGAAGAAATAGTAGAGAAACAAGAGAGAGTTTGAGTGTATATGTGTGTGTTCTGAACTAATTGTTCATTGTTTTGTTAATGGAAGACTTAGAGTATTTATAGTTTTGAAAATAAGTGAAAATAAGGTAACAAATAAAGGCTTAACATAAATATGGAAGTAATCAAAATTAGAATCCCATTAATACAAGTACTTCCCTTTAATCAAGGATTTACAACTCAGACGGATACTAACAGGGATAATTAAGGAAAGAAAATCAGTTTGAGAAAAATTGATTTTAACCATATAAGGGGGTAGTAAAGGTATAGAGTATATAATTGAGTCTAAGTACATAATATACTTAATTTGAGGAAAGGATTTAGCAAGAATGAAGCACCACAGTAAATAAGGGAATGGAATCAATCAACTTTAAACAAACAAGTAAAATATAGGGGTTTATAAGAAAACCTTGCAATCAAACCGTAATTTAAGGAAATCAGGATCAATTAAGAGGGAGTTATGATTCTACACTTTGACATATAAATAGAAAAGAATGAATAGGCCTATCAGACATGCAGGGTCAAACATATTGAAAAAAAGAAGCAGACTAGATCAACACCAACATACAGAAGTGACATGAGTAGGCTAGGGGCTACTCAAAGCATGGTAATCAACAAAGTCAAGTAGTCAGAGCTAACACATAGAACCAGAATGAAGAAACAAGTATAATACATTGTAACAGGTAAAGGAGATCAATCCAACATACAGAAACGAGTAAAATAAAGTCTTTAAACTCACAGTAGCAAGTGAAGAGAATTTTTTTAAGAAATAAGGGTTTTAATGAAATTGAATTAAAAAGCGGTAAGAACTCAAAATCATTCAAGACCAACCAAAAAAAGGGATCTAACCATAAAGAATCCAAATCGAAACAGGTATACATACAAAATACACAAAGACAGTTCCTAAACCCCTGACAAACCCAAATACTTAGGGTTTCAACACGATGAACCAGGTAGAAGAAAACATAAACAACCCGTTAAAGCCTAGTAAAATCATATGACAACACTGAAAATCAGAGGAGAAATCTTTTAAAAGAGATTAAGAAAAACCCAAATCTTTGAAGACGAAGAGTCATTTTGAAAAAAAGTCAGAGAAACCTTTGAGAACAACACCAAAAGGTTCATAACATACACAGATCTAAGACAGGTTTGAAAGAAAATTGAGAAGTCTTTAGGGTTTCGTAGAACCCAGAAAAAGTGAGAAGACTTCAAAAAGTTAAAGACCTAGCCATAAAAGACATGGATCTGACTCGAACAGCCATGGATAGCCAGAAAAGGACCATGGATAGAAGTTGAGCAAGGAATGAACTATATCTCTTCGAGATCTTTCCACGAAATCACAAAAGTGGGGCACCAAGAGACGTAGGAGACAAGTACATATCTCGAACAGCCATGGGAGTCCATGGATTGGATGAGGATCAAAGGGGATTAGGGTTAGTTTAGGTGGTGGCAGCTAGGGTTTGAGTGAGGTTGCAGAGAGGATTGGAGGGGAAGGGGATTCAAGGGCGGCAGGTTGGTAACAAATGAATTAGGTTAGGGTTCGTTTTGGGTTTAAAAATGGTAAGGGGCAACGTGGACCGTTGATCTGGGAGATCAACGGTCAAGATTAGAGAGGGTAGGTAGGGATTCAAGTCTTAGTAGGATTTAATTAGGTTAGGGTCAAGTTAAAATTAAAATTGGGATGGGGAATTGGGGTCCAATTTGGGCTAGATTTGAAAGCAAATTTGGCTACATTTTAAATAGCCATTTTTCCACTTTTTAAATTTATAAAATAGCAAACAGTTTATGAAAACTGATTTAAAGTACTAAAATGATTTATAATACATAATTAATAATATAAAAATACAGGATCCAATTTTTATGCGTATAAAACATAATTAAACCTTAAAATATCTAATATTGCTATTATGTGCAATTTAGCTTTAAAAATACTAAATATAATTGTAAAAATTACTTCAGCCATATTTTGGCATAAATATAAAAATCCAATAGAATAATTATCAAAAATAATAATTTTGGAAATAATTATTGGGAATTTTATGGATAAAAAGGAAAAAATAAATCAATTTAAGCTTTAAATTTATGGAAAATAATAAAACACTTCCCCATGCTTACATATACATATATATGCTATTCTGAAGGTATTTTGTATAATTAAAAATATATAGGGAAAAAATTGGGTATCAATAGTATTTCTATTATTATGGATTGTTAATTATCGCTTGTTTTAAATTTAAGTCAAGATTATGTTGGGATTATTTGGTAAAATAAATGAGAACTCGCTAATTGACTAGGGTTGTCTTTCCTAACAACTTCGTTGGGCACCATAACAACCTAAAATGGAATTTGGGTCGTGACAACATGGTATGAGAGAACTAGGTTCACGTTGGTCTCACAAATCATGGGAAAACCTAGTAGAGTCTTGTGAATTGATACAGAGACGTCTGTATTTATACTCACAAGAACGTGCACGACAGATGTTCCAGACCCGGGAGGAGCTGCTCCCCCATTGCTAGAGGCCGAGGTAGAGGCTGTGGGAGGGCACCGTCCCAAGGTAGGAGATGAGGGCGTCCTAAGTTACCCCAATTGAACCACAGGCAGATTGTACGGGGGATCCTATCATTTAAGAGCATGGCGAGATGCCCATAGCTGAACCTACCCTGACGGACTATATGACAGCATCGAGTTTCCACGAGGTCATGGGTTGTATGTGCGGTTCATGGACACCATGACTCAGGCTCGTTAATTTCCAGCAGACCCAACCACATATCAGGCTGGAGGGGGAGCACAGACCCCTACTGCCCAGGATCCTAGTCATACAGCTGTAGTGTATTATACTTCGAGTACACTACCGCGGATGGAGCTCAGCCAGTTGCTACAGTGGTAACCGAGCCCAGACTGGCTGCGGACGGCAATTCGCAAAAGTTATTGGATAGGTGGACTAGGATAAACCCTCCCATTTTCAGAGGTGATCGTCATGAGAATTCTCAGTATTTCATTGATAGGTGCAGGGATAGACTACACGTATGAGGATATTAGAGTCTCATAATGTTGACTTTACTACATTCCGGCTGGAGGGCAGGGCCCGTATATGGTGGCAGTCTTATGTTCTTGGTAGGCCAGCAGGTTCTCCTCCCATTACTTGGGGTCAGTTCACACAGCTTTTCCTGGAGAGGTATATTCCACCTTCTGAGAGGGAAGAGCTGCAGTATCAGTTTGAGCAACTATAGTAGGGTCAGATGTCGGTGACCGACTATGAGGCGAGATTTTTTTAGTTGTCCCGGTATGCACTAATGATACTTCCTACTAATGCAGAGAGGGTGCGGAGGTTCGTTGTAGGGTTGCATTTTGGTATTAGTGCCAATATGGCCCAAGAGGTGGAGATGTAGACTCTTATCAGATGGTAGTGGACATTGATCAGAGGATTGATGGCTACTACATGAGAGGTAGAGAGTAGATGTAGTAGTACAAGAGAGCTTGATTCTCTGGAGAGTTCAGAGGTGCCCCGGCTAGGGGACAAGGTTAGTTTGGGAGGGGTCACCCAGCAAGCCCCCATATTCAGCACCACCACCTCCTCGGGATACTCCGGCACGCCCCTATTTTAGTGTCATACCAGAGAGTTCTTACCACTTGTCAGCTATTTAGGGTTCTTCCAGTGGGTATTTAGGTTTCTTGGGTTATATAGTTCCTATTCCAGTGCTATACCAGAGAGTTTATACTGTCCACCGGTTATTCAAGCATCTTCCAATGGGTCTACAAGACATCAGGTTCAGACATCAAGGCAGCAGGTCACCGCACCGCAAAGTTTTCTTGAGTGCGGAGATCTTGGTCATTTGAGGAAATACTACACCAGGCTTCAGGGCAAGGTAGTGTAGCAGGGTCAGCAACCAATAATTACGGCACCAGTTTCCCAGCCGCCCAGAGGTGGAGGTCAGATAGGTAGGGGTCGTCCTAGAGGTAGAGGCCAAGCAGGGAGAGGTTAGCTAGCTGCTGCTCAGTCAAGTGGAGGCCATCCAGCCAGCGTTACATCTAGATTCTATACTTTTCCGGCCAGACCAAATGCATTGGCCTCAAATGTCATTATCACAGGTATTATTTCCATCTGCGGTAGGGATGTTTCAGTGTTATGTGATCCAAGGTCTACCTATTCATATTTATCATCTCTGTTTGCTCATTTTCTAGATATTCCTCGTGAGTCTTTGGGTACTCATGTTCATGTGTCCATTCCTATGGGAGATTCTGTGGTTGTGGATCATATCTATCGGTCTTATATAGTCACATTATATGGTTATGATACTAGAGAAGACCTCTTGTTTCTTGATATGATCGACTTTAAGGTCATCCTAGGTATGCATTGGTTATTTCCATACCATGCTGTCCGAGATTGCCATGCCAAAACTGTTACTTTAGCAATGCTAGAGTTGCCGAGGTTGGAATGGAAGGGTTCCTCAATTAGCATATCTAGTCGGGTCATCTCTTTTCTAAAGGCTCAAAACATGGTCGATAAGGGTTGTTTGGCTTATCTAGCTTATGTTCAAGATACCACCACAGAGTCTTCGATGATTGATTCTATTCCAGTAGTCGGGGGGTTCGCTGATGTGTTTCCTTCTGACCTTCCTGGCATGCCACTGGATCGTGATATTGATTTCAGTATTGACTTGGCTTCAGGCACCCAACCTATATCTATCACATAGTACTGTATGGATCCGAAATACTTGAAAGAGTTGGAGCAGCTTGAGAAGTTATTGGGAAAGGAGTTTGATAGACCAAGTGTGTCACCTTGGGGTTCACCAGTGTTGTTTGTGAAGAAGAAGGATGGGACTATGTGGATGTGCATTAATTGAATAAGGTTACCATAAAGAACAAGTACTCATTGCCACGCATTGATGATTTGTTCGACCAGTTGTAGGGTTCTAGGGTGTTCATCAGCTGAAGATTCAGGACTCAAATGTCCTGAAGACTGCTTTCTATACTAGATATGGTCATTATGAGTTCCGTGTGACGTCCGTTGGCTTGACTAATGCCCCATCAGTGTTTATGGACTTGATGAGTAGGGTGTTCAGGCCCTATATTGATTCCTTTATTATCATATTTATAGACAACATCTTGATATACTCACGTAGCCTGGGAGAGCACGAGCAACATTTGAGAGTAGTGCTTCAGACCTTGCAAGAGTAGAAGCTATATGCTAAGTTCTCTAAGTGTGAGTTTTGGTTAGAGTCAGTTGCATTCTTGGGGCATATTGTATCAGGAGATGGTATTAAGGCAGATCCTAAAAAGATTGAGGCAGTTCAGTGGCCACATCCTACTTCAATGACTGAGATCAGGAGTTTCCTTGGTTAGCAGGTTATTATCATCGAGTAATGCAGGGTTTTTCATCCATTGCAGCACCTTTGACTAGATTGACCCAGAAGGGTGCTCCTTTCTATTCGTCCGATGATTGTGAGATGAGCTTTCAGAAGCTCATGCCAGCTTTGACTACAGAACCGATCCTAGTGCTGCCTTCCAATTTGGGGATGTATACGGTATAGTGCGACGCTTCATTCGTTGGCTTGGGATGTGTATTGATGCAGGAGGGGAGAGTTATTGTATATGCTTTATGTCAGCTGAAGATTCATGAGAAGAATTACACTATACACAACCTAGAGTTAGCCGCGATTGTTCATGCTCTTAAGATATGGAGGCATTACCTGTGTGGGGTGTCATGTGAGGTTTATACTGATCATCGCAGCTTACAGCATTTTTTAAGCAAAGGGATCTCAATTTGAGGTAGTGTAGATGGCTTGAATTACTAAAGGATTATGACATCACCATTGTTTATC
Source organism: Nicotiana glauca (assembly GCA_026770625.1). NCBI lineage: Eukaryota > Viridiplantae > Streptophyta > Magnoliopsida > Solanales > Solanaceae > Nicotiana > Nicotiana glauca. The sequence continues at coordinate 14,313 of MU782017.1, forward strand.
AACCAAGAAAGGCAAATGTGGTTGTAGATGCCTTGAGTAGGAGGGTAGAGAGTATGGGTAGCTTGGAATTCATTTTAGTGGAGGAGAGACCACTAGTTTTGGACATTCAGTCCTTGGCTAATAGAATGTTGGACATTTCAGAGGCCAGTCGAGTCTTTATGTGTATTGTTGCTCAATCTTCACTATCGGGGCAGATCAAGGCTCAGCAGTTTGATGATTCGCAATTGGTAGTTCTCAGAGAGATAGTGCTACAAGGTAGTGCCAAGGAGGTTTCTATTGGCAAGGATGGTGTTCTAAGAGTCTAGGGTCGCCTATGTGTTCCTAATATTGATGGCTTGAGGGAGAGGATTCTAGAAGAGGCAAATTGTTCATGGTATTCCATTCATCCATGTGCTACAAAGATGTATTCTGACCTGAAGCAGCATTATTGGTGATTGCGGATGAATAAAGACATAGTTGAGTATGTGGCTAGGTGTTTGAATTGCCAGCAAGTTAAGTATGAGCACCAGAGGTCAGGTGGCCTACTTCACCAGATGCCTATACCTGAGTGAAAGTGGAAACGCATTACTATGGACTTCGTAATCAGGTTGCCATGGACATTGCGGAAGTTTGATGTAGTTTGGGTCATTATAAACAGGTTGACCAAGTCGTCACACTTCATTCCGATAGTGACTACTTATACTTTTAGAGAGGTTGGCTTAGATCTACATTCGGGAGATAGTTCGGTTACACAGTGTACCTATTTCCATCATATCAGATAGAGGCCCTCTATTCACTTCCCATTTCTGGAGAGCCATACAGAGTGAGTTGGGGACCCGGTTAGAGCTCAGCACAGCATTTCACCCGCAGACCGACGGGCAATTGGAGCAGACATTTCATATTCTGGAGGACATGATCAGAGCATGTGTGATTGTCTTCGGAGGGTAGTGGGACCAGTTCTTGCCTTTGGTCGAGTTTGCTTACAAGAATAGTTATCATTCCAACATCTAGATGGCACCATTTGAGGCTTTATACAGTCGGCGATGTCGTTCTCCTATCGGGTGGTTTGAGCCCGGTGAGGGTAAGTTGTATGGTACAGATTTGGTGAAAGATGCCTTAGAGAAGGTAAAGTTGATACAGGAAAGACTTCGCACAGCACAGTCTAGACAGAAGAGTTATGCAGATCAGAAGGCACATGATGTATCATTCATGGTCGATGAGAAGGTCCTCTTGAAAGTCTCGCCGATGAAGGGTATTGTGAGATTCGGGAAAAAGGGCAAGTTGAGACCAAAGTTTATTGGCCCATTTGAGGTATTGAGGCGAGTTGAGGAGGTTTCCTATGAGCTTTCTTTACCTCCCAGTCTATCAGGAGTTCATCCAGTTTTTCATGTGTCTATGCTTCAGAGGTATCACGCCGACTTGTCCCATATGTTACACTTCAGTACTATCTAGCTAGATGAGAGTTTGGGTTATGAGGAAGAGCCAGTTGCCATTATTGATAGACAGGATCGCCAATTGAGATCCAAGAGTATTTCTACAGTAAAGGTCTAGTGGAGGGGCCGACCAACCAAGGAGGCTACCTGGGAGTTTGAGCAGGACATGCGGAGCAGATATCCCCATCTTTTCCCTAGCTCAGGTACTTTTCTACAGGTACTTTTCTATGTCTGTTTGAGGACGAACTTTTATTTAAGAGGTGGAGAATGCAATGAACCGACTAGTCGTTTTGTTTTTAGAATCTTGTTCCCCTAAATAAGACTTCCCGTACTTGCTTTAACTGATTTATAACTTGTGGGGATGGTTGGTTCGGGATTTGGAAGAGTTTGGCTTGAAATCGGAACACTTGGTTCCTTAAGGTTGGCTTAAAAGGCCAAGTTTGACTTTGGTCAATATTTTTAGTAAAAGGATCCGGACTCATGTTTTGACGGTGCCGGGGGGTCTGTAGTAAAATATGCGACTTGGGCATATGCCGGGAATCAAATTCCGAGGTCCCAAGCCCGATTAATGAATTTTTATTAAAAATTATTAAACTGAAAATCTAAGAATTTAGAGATAATGAATAATGTCTGATCATGGTGGTACCGGGACCGTATGTTGGTTTCGAAACCCGGTACAGGTCCCCTATAACATTTAAGTCATATCTCTAAAATTTGGTAAGAAACGGGACTGATTTGACGTGATTCAAATGTCCGGTTGTAAAAATAGGAATTTCAAATGTTCTTAAGTATTTCATATGTTTTGGCGTTAAATCCTTAGTTTTATATGTTATTTCGGCGATTTGATCGCAAGAACAAGTTTGTATGATGTTGTTAGACTTGTGTGAGTATTCGAGAGCCCCAAGGGCTCGGGCGAGTTTCGAAAGTGTGTTGGGAGTTAAAACACTCCAGTTTTTCTGGTATTTTTGGGCAGTGTTGGAGGTCTCGCAAATGCGAGGAATTGTTCGCATTTGCGATGACTGCATTTGCGAGGAAGGCTTCGCATTTGCAAATGAGCCTGATCTGGACAGTCATTGCATTTGCGACATTTCATTCGCATTTGTGAACCTAGCAGGGTCCGCATTTGCGACCCTTTTAGAGGGATCCCAGGTTCTCATTTACGATGGTTTTGTCGAAATTGTGACCTTCGCATTTGCAAACCTGATGTCGCAAATGCAGCATCAGAGACCTAGACACAACTTTTAAAAAATGCACTTAGGCCATTTACTTTATTTCACTTCTACACCTGGGCAATTTGGGAGCTTCCAAAGAGAGGATTTCTACCTAGCATTGTGAGGTACGTTATTTCCACTTAATATAAGTTTAATACTTTGGTTTTGGGTAGATTAACTTATAAAAATTAGTGAAAATCATGGGATTACAGTAAAACCTAGGGTTTAATTAAAACATGATCTAACCACGAAATTTGTTATGGAATGGAGTAAAATCATATATTATTGATCCTAAGATTATGGGTAACAACTTTCTTCAATGGGCACGTGGGCCCGAGGATGAATTTTAGGAACTTTGCATTTAGGGTTGGGAAATTACTCTAATAGCTAGAATATGAACTCTTGAGCTTGAATTGACTAATTCTTACCCCGTCTAATTAGTTTTGGATTGTTCGGCTCCGAATTGAGGGTATTGAGGATGTTCTTGAGTTTGGAAGTAAGCTTTGGAGCAAGGTGAGTCTCCTTTCTAACCTAGTAAGAGGGAAATAAACTCCTAGGTGAATTAAATAAATGCTTGTGACTATCTGTGGGTGCTACGTACATACGTGGTAACGAGAATCCGTGCATAGCTACTATTATGCAAATGGTCCGGGTAGTTTAGGACTCGTATCATGCTATACATGCAACTGCCTACATTTTTGCTTGCTACTGAGACCGCTTAGGACTTTCCAGAAATTGTAAATAATTATAAATAAATGTACGCACTTACTTGAGAACTTGTCTGAATTTATTTGACTATAAATGAGCAATGTGTGCGTACTTGATAAAAATTGTTATTTGTGAATCGATCCAATCGCCTCGGTAGAAATCGATGCATCTATGGTTCGCGCCATTCAATCTTCTGACAGTGAACAAATTAATATTGTGTTGGACCGGGCCGTACGACCTCGACATAATGTGCGCATGTTATTAATGTAGAATTTGTCCATGATTTACTCTGTTTAAATTCTTTGAAATGTAAACTATTATATGACATGACTGAAATTGATATATCCGTTTCTCCTTGATTCTGATACTGTTATTATATTCATACTATCCATGCTTAGAGAAATCCTTAAATATTATTGATGTTGACCTCACTAAGTGTCAAGTCGACCCCTCGTCACTACTTCTTCGAGGTTAGACTGGAGACTTGCTGGGTACATATTGTTTATGCACGCATACTACGCTTTTGTGCTTAACTGTACAGGATTTGAGGCAGGTGGATCTAGCTATCCAGCTTACGCGCACCCCTGATACTTGATCGAGACCTCACGGTGAACTGCCCCTTCTGAGCCTTTCAGCAGCATGCCGGAGTCTCTTCCTTTCTTTTGTTATATCTGTCTATCCTATCCAAGGCAGCAGGGTAGTTATATTCGTTTGTATATTATACTAGTTGCCCTACTACTTGTGACATTGGTTCCTGGCACACACATTGGTAGACTATCATTTTGGGTTGTATGTTTATTATTATGGATTGTTAATTATCACTTGCTTTTTATTTAAGTCAAGAATATGTTAGTATTGTTTGGTAAAATAAATGAGAACTCGCTAGTTGAATAGGGTTGGCTTGCCTAAAAATGTCGTTGGGCGCCATCACGACTTAAATTATCTCATGCGCAAGATGGGCATCCTGAATCTCCATGCACCAACTTAAAGAGGAAGGTGTATTAGCTTGTATATATCTTAGGTAATCCTCAGGGTCCAACACCCAATATAGCACCCAAATTCAATATCTTTTGTGCCTCACACCCAAGATAGCACATGGCTTGAGTCTTTTTTATCAATCAAAGAGACATATATTATAAATTATGTGACATTACCAGGAGCAAAAGCTGATGGTGTTGCAGTGTTACAAAAATGCAGTTGATCACGTCCACCAGCATGTACTACATTACCCATACAATGGTTAGTCAAACAATCAAGACAAAAAGAGATGGGTTCCACGTGGACAGTTGTACATATAGGGCATCTGTGAAGTGTGCCCCATTGGTCTGCTAGTAATTCTTTCATTAAAAAAGGAGGTGGTTGTAAGAAATAGTTGTGGAGGCATTGTAGACTAATGTGGTCCCATATTTGGAGAGCGTGTCTACTACTTGATTTTTCTCCTTGTAAGTGTGCGCCACCCATGGTCTATCCAACTGGTGTAGTAGGTACTTGCATTCATGCGTTAAAGATGAGTATTGTGGATTGATGTAGCGGTAGAGAAATTACCTCAGTGGAATCCATATTAACTTCGAATGGTGTGAGTTTGTGTTGGAGAGCAAGTCGTAAACCTTCTTGTATGCCAGTGAGTTCCATGTAGTGATGATTTCATGTTGGCCTTGTACTCGTACAACTGAGTAGCCATTTGCCCGTGGAATCACTAATTACACCCCCCCAAACCCTCTTTTTTGGTCCGGTAAACTATAGTCTCTATCTGAATTTAATTTGTAATACCTACTTGTAGGAGGATTCCATTTAACATCAATGTACGTAGATTTGTGAGTGTGTGTTATGATCAATACCCAGGTGGAAATACTCAGTAGTTTGACCTAGGATGAGCTGAATATTTGGAGGATGATTGATGTTTTCAAAATCAAGGCGATTGCAACTTTTCCATCTGTGCCAATAGGGCACAAGGAATAATAGTATGAGAGTTTGTTAGAGTGGTAGTAAAGTTATTGTGGAGGAGGAATTGTGATAGTTTTAATTGAGTTTGTTCGTGAAATCTGTTGAGATTGATGTTGAGATACTGAATGCCTAGTTGTTGCCATACAGTTTGTGCTTGGTGGCATTCAAAAAATAGATGTGCAATAGTTTTTTCAGTGAGCTGGCAGACCAGGCACAGTGAATTCTAGGTAACATGAATACTGTAAAAATAACTAGTCGTTGATAATCGATGATGGCACATAAGCCAAAGGAAATGTTTTATTTTTGAGGTAGTTGGAGGTTCCATAACCATTGAAAAGAGGTGTTGTCTGATTTGGCACGTAATTGTCTAAAAAGGGATTGAACTGTGAAAAGCCCGTTAGTTGTAAGACCCCAATAAATGTGATCATGTGATTGATTATTAGTGATGGTAGGTATATATTAACTATAGATTTGGTCATGTAAATCTTGAGGGAGTGCAAAAGGTATTTTAGGAATATTTAGAAAGTTTCCTTCTATATAGTACGCTAGAGTGGGGGAGTAGTCATTGTAGGGTAAAGGCCCTTCAATTAACTTCCTAAGTATTACATTGCCGATCCAAGGTTCTGTCCAAAATTTGATATGATTTCCATTGACAATATGCTAGCGGATGCCAAATTGACATGAGGCCCACCCTTGTTTGATGGCTTTCCAAGTGGAGGAAATATGAGTAGAATTTGTGGTGTGTGAGTATTTTGAAAGAAGAATTGAAGCCCAGTAGGATGAAGATGATTGAAACAATCTCCAGGCTAAGGAAATAGTAAGGCATTATTTTTATCGGCTAGATTATGTATTCTCAGGCCTCCACTAGTTTTTGGTTGTTGAATGGTTTCCCATTTAATAAGGTGAAGTTTATGTTTTTGAGTTGTGGATACCCAAAGAAAATTACGCTGATATCATTCTAACTTACAGGTAATATGAGCAGGAAGCTTGATCATTTGCATTACATGATTGGGTAGGCAGTTTAGGGTTGCTTTTATAAGAGTGTTCCTTCCTGCCATAGTAAGGCAATTAGTTTTCCATTCGGCTAGTCAATTATTAAAATTATCAAGAAGGAATTGAAAGTCAGAAGTTTTAGGTTACTTTGTGAAAATAAGATATCCTAAATATTTTCCAAAAGTGGATCCTTCCTTCAAGTTGAATGAATTAATCACTATTTCTTCAGCAAATAAGGAGTTCTTTTTTGAGATTTTTTTTTATTTATCGTAATTTATAGTGAGTCCTGAAACCTCAGTAAAAAGGTTTAGGGTATCTATGAACTTGTCACGACTCCAAATATCTCGGTCGTGATGGCACCTATCACAATACTAGGCAAGACAACCCAAACAAGTAACCACAGTAAATTCCTTTTAATAAATAATTTGTTAACACTGATTAAGACTCAAATTTTTACAAGAAATATCTAAATCACAAAAATGTACGGAAAGACACTACAACAATGACCAACACAGCCCAACAATCTGGTGTCACAAGTCTAGAGCTTCTAAATATAACTAGTCTGTCTATCTACTACAAACAAGTCTAAAATTTTGGAAAACAAGGATAGGAAGGAGGAAAGCAGGGCTGCGGACACCGTGTATCTACCTTGCAGTCTCCGGCAAGCTCCGAAAATGCTGGGAACCCTCACTCTACCATTGGGGCACATGGATCTGCACACAAGGTACATGGAGTAATGTGAGTACGCCAACTAAATAAGTAACTAAAGTAAATAAGGTCTGAGTGCAGTGACGAGTATACAATAGAATATCAAGTCAAACTTAACACTTTAAACACCAGTTACTTCGTAAAAACTTCAGTTACGATTGACATACTTTGAATCATTTACTTAGAAGTTTTCAACAGAAGCTCGTTATGAAAGAAGAGTGAAAAATCAACAAAAGTATCATAAATGGGCCACTCGGGCAAGGCATCACTCATAAATATAGCCCCTCGGGCAAGCCACTCTGTCACCCGTGACCCAACTCTTGTCACACAGTACTCACACTCAGCACTAAGGCTTAATAATATCTCATAATATTAATAATCATAACAATTGTTATGGCAAGTAAGTATATATATCTCATATATATATATATATATATATATATATATATATATATATATATATATATATATATATAATCATAACAATTGTTACGGCATGCAGCCCGATCCATAGTTTTATAGTCGACTACGCTCACTTGGGTTATACAGACTCCGGAGGGGCTCCTACAGCCCAAGCGTCATATCGCTGCGCGCAGCCCGATCCAATATATATATCGATGCGGCGTGCAGCACGATCTATATAAGTATCTCTATGACGTGCAGCTCAATCCATGATGTATACATATAATATTGCTGCGGCCCGCAGCCCGATCCACAATATATATATAATCCTCACCATTAGGTCCTCAACCTCTCTAAGTCATTACCCTTACAGCCACTCAGCCATAACAGTGGAAATCATGGAGACTCAGCCCAAACAGTTTTTCACATTTAAAAAAGTAGAGTGACAAAAATCAGGTTTAAAAAATAAACATGTAAAACATGACTAAGGATATGCTTTCAAACAAATAGAGTGAGGAAAATAATAAAAATGCCCCTAAGGGTCTCAACAGGTCGGCACAAGGCCCCAAACAAGGCGCACAGCCCATAATATAGTGTCAATCTCTAAAATACATGATATCATAAGATTTCAAATTAAATACGCGGCTTAATAGTCACTATGGGACGGACTAAGTCACAATCCCTACCGGTGCATGCCCACACGCTCGTCACCTATCATGTTCATCACTTCATTTATCAAAACAATATGAAATACCAGGTTTCATACCCTCAGTTCCTTATTTACAATGGTTACTTACCTCAAACTGGATGAAATATTACTCCATGATGCCTTTGCCTCTCGCCTTGGCCTCAACTCGCGCCGAATCTACCCAAAATCAGAATCATAACATTAGAATATGCTAAGGGAACAAAGCCCACTCGAAAGTAATCAAATTATAACATGAATCCCGAAATTAAACAAACCCAACCCCTAAGCCCACGTATCGGAATCCGATAAAAATTACACCAACAAACTCCTTATCCTTCCACGAGTGCATCAAAATCAGACATCAAATAGCCCCTCAAATCCCCACTCAAAGCTCTCTAATATCAAGCCCTAATCTTTAAGTTTTCTTCCTTAATTTCCACTAATACCATGATTAAACAAATGAAAAATGTTCATAAACTCAAGTAATGAAGCTTAGGTAGGTTACCCAACTGATATTCTTCGATTTCCCCTTGAAATTCACTGCCCTAGCTCACTTCCCGTTTTCAAAAATGGAGAACTTAGTAAAAATTCGCGAAGGCAACCTTATATAACTTCTGACCCAGGGATATTGCACCTGCGGCCAATTTCCCACTTCTGCGGTGAAACCCACCGCATCTACGATTTACACTTAAATGCCCAATTCCGTATCTACGACAAAATTCCCGCACATTCGCTACTGCTGGTGTGCTCTAGTGGTCGCTTCTGCAGTTCCAGATCACTTACCTCTTGGCCACATCTGCAGCTCCTTCTCTGCTTGTGCAAGTTTGCACCTGCAGTTCCCTAGCCGCAAGTGCGGTTATTTCAACTGCCAAAACTAAAGTCAAAATCTTTCGTCAACTATCCGAAATCACCCCGAGGCCCTCGGGACATCAACCAAAAACTCAAACAAGTCACATACCAATACTGAAACTTATACCAATCTCCAAAACACCTCAAACAACATTGAATCAACCAAATCACAACTGATTCAAGCCTAAGGTTCCAAAATATTCTGAATTTTCGCTTTTGATCAAAAAGTCTATCAAACCACGTCCGAATGACCTGAAAATTCACATACACATCCCAAATGACACAATGGACCTAGTGTAACTCCCAATTCCATCCCGACCCCTAAATCATAATTTCACCTATCGATCGAAAAATGCTAAAATTCGATTTTCGCTAATTCAAGCCCAAATCTACTACGGACCTCTAAAACACAATTCGATCACACTCCTATGTCCCAAATCATCTCCCGAATCTATCTGAACCATCGTAATTCATGTCTGAGCCCTTTTTCTCATAAGCAAACATCTGATTGACTTTCCAACTCCAACCTACTCAAAAGAGACTAAGTGTTTCAAACCTTACCAAAACCTTTCCGAACCCAAACCAATCAACTCAATAATATGTAACACAGCTGAACAAAACAATAAGAAGCAGAAATGGGGGAAACAAAGTGGTAACACATGAAATGACCGGCTGGGTCGTTACATCCTCTCCCTTTTAAACAAACGTTCGTCCTCAAATGGGTCAAGAAACATATCCAAAGTCTCAAATAGGTGAGGATATATGTTCCACATCTTCCGCTCGGTCTCCCAGGCAGCCTTCTCCCCGGGCCGACCTCTCCACTACACTTTAACTGAAGCCATATCCTTTGATCTCAACATTTGAACCTAACGCTCCAAAATAGTCATTGGCTCCACAACATAAGTCAAGTCACCATCCAACTGATCTGTGCTGAAATACAAAACAAGAGATGAATCGCCAATATACTTCTACAGCATAGAAACATAAAATACCGGATGCACACTCGACAAGCTGGGTGGAAAAGCCAGCTCATAAGCCACCTCCCCAATCCTCTGAAGCACCTCAAAAGGCCCAATAAATCGGGGACACAATTTCCCCTTCTTTCCAAATCTCATAACACCCTTCATGGGTTAAACCTTCAGAGCACCTCTCCCCGACCATATAAGATACATCACAAACTTCCTATCAACATAACTCTTTTGTCTCGAATGCGCTGTACGAAGCCTCTCCTGGATCACCTTCACCTTGTCTAAAGCCTACACCAAGTCTGTACCCAATAGCCTAGCCTCACCTGGCTCAAACCAGCTGACCGAAGATCTACACCGCCTCCCATACAAAGCTTCATATGGATCCATCTGAATACTCAATTGATAACTATTGTTATAATCAAACTCTGCGAGTGGTAGAAACTGATCTCGTGACCCTCCAAAATCAATAACACAAGCGCACAACATGTCCTCCAATATCTAAATAGTGTGGTCGGACTACCCGTCCGTCTGAGGATGAAAAGTTATGCTCAACTCAACCTGACTACCCGACTCTCGCTGCACAAGCCTCCAAAACTATAAAGTAAACTGAGTGCCCCTATCTGAAATGATGGAAACTGGGACACCATGCAAACTAACAATCTCCCGGATATAGATCTATGTCAACCGCTCTGAAGAATAGGTAGTACACACAGGAATGAAGTGCACGGACTTGTTCAGTCGATCCACAATCAACCAGATAGCATCGAACTTCTTCAAAGCCCATGGGAGCCCAACTACAAAGTCCATGGTGATCCGCTCCTACTTCCACTCTGGAATATCCATCTGCTGAAGTAAGCCACCTAGTCTCTAATGCTCAAATTCCACCTGCTGACAATTGAGACACCGAGCCACAAATCCCACAATGTCTTTATTCATTCTCCTTCACCAATAATGGTGTCTCATATCCTAATACATCTTCACGGCACCCAGATGGATGGAATACCGCGAGCTATGGGCCTCCTACAGAATTAACTCCCGAAGCCCATCTATATTGGGCACACATATCCAGCTTTGCATCCTCAATACTCCATCATCACCAATAGTCACATCTCTGGCATCATCATGCTGAACTCTGTCCTTTAGGACAAGCAAATAAGGATCATCATACTGGAGCTCTCTGATGCGATCGAATAAGAAAGACCGAGAAATCACACAAGCCAATACCCGACTAGGCTCCAAAATACCTAACCTCATGATCCGATTAGCCAAGGCCTGAACATCAACTGCAAGAGGTCTCTCCCCAACTAGGATATACGCCAAACTCCCCATACTCACTGAATTCCTGCTCAAGGCATCAGCCACCATATTGGCATTCCTGGATTGTACAGGATAGTAATATCATAAGCAGTTCCAATCATCTCCGCAGCCTCAAATTGAGATCCTTCTACTTGAACAACTGCTGGAGCCTGCAATGATCAGTAAACACCTCACAAGACAGACCATATAAATAATGCCTCCAAATCTTCAACGCGTGAACAATGGTAGCCAAATCCAAATCATGAACATGGTAGTTCTTCTCATGAGGCTTCAACTGACGAGAAGCATAAGCAATAACTCTAACCTCTTGTATCAACACGTACCCAATACCAACTCTCGAAGCATCACAATACACGGTATATAAACCTGAAGCTGATGGCAAAACTAACACTAGAGTTGTGGTCAAGGCAGTCTTGAGCTTCTGAAAGCTCTCCTCACACTCCTTCGGCCACCTAAACGGAGCACCTTTTGAGTCAACTTGGTCAAGGGCGATGCGATAGATGAAAATCCCTAAACAACTGGCAGTAATAACCTGCCAAACCAATAAAACTACGAATCTCTATAGCTAAGGACGGTCTGGGCCAACTTTAAACCGCCTCTATCTTCTTCGAATCAATCTGAATACCCTCACTGGACACCACGTGACCCAAGAATGCCATTGAACTGAGCCAAAACTTACACTTAAAGAACTTTGCATAAAGCTTCTCCTCCCTCAATCTCTGTAAAACCACTCTCAAATGCTCCGCGTGCTCCTCCTGACTAAGTGAATACGCCAGAATATCATCAAAGAAAACTATGACAAATGAGTCTAGATACGGCCAGAACATGATGTTCATCAAATGCATGAATGTTTCTAGTGCATTGGTCAGCCCAAAAGACATCACCAGGAACTCATAATGACCATATCTGGTCTTAAAAGCTATCTTAAGAATATCCGAGTCCCTGATCTTCAACTGGTGATAACCTGAACGGAGATCAATATTGGAGAACACTCTCGCCCCCTGAAGCTAGTCAAATAAATTATCAATGCCAGGCAGAGGATACTTGTTCTTAATTGTAACCTTCCTCTACTGCATATAATCAATGCACATCCTTATCGTGCCATCCTTCTTCTTCACAAATAGGACAAGAACACCCTAAGGCGACACACTAGGCCGAATAAACCCTTATCAAGGAGTTCCTGCAGCTGCTTCTTCAACTCCTTCAACTCCACTGGTGCCATACGATACGGGGGAATAGAAATGGGCTGAGTGCCCAGAACCAGATCAATACCAAAATCAATATCCCTATCTGGTGGCATACCCTATAGGTCTACAGGAAAAATATTGGGAAAATCTCTCACAATAGGAACATGATCAATATTGTGAGTCTCTACACCGACATCCCTCACAAAGGCTAAGTAGGACAGACAACCCTTCCCAACCATATGCTGGGCCTTCAAGAATGAAATTATCCTACTGGGAACATAATTAGGAGAACCTCTCCACTTAATCCGTGGCACACCTGGCATAGCCAAAGCCACTGTCTTAGCATGACAGTCCAAAATATCACAACACGGAGATAGCAAATCCTTGCCCAATATAACATCAAAATCCACCATACATAACAACAAAAGGTCTACTCAGGTATCCAGACCCCCAATAGTCACCACACATGACCGGTACACATGGTCTACAACAACAATATCGCCCACCGGAGTAGATACATGAACAGATGAAATAAGAGACTCACGAGGCATATCCAAATAATGAGCAAAGTATGATGAAACATAAGAATAAGTGGAATTAGGATCAAATAATATAGAGGCATCTCTGTGGAAGATTGAGACAATACCTGTAATCATCGTATCTGAAGCAACAGCATCTGGTCTAGGTACGAGTGCATAGAAACAAATCTGACCACCAGCTGATCGACCCTCCCCCTCTAGACGACCCTTAGCTTACTGACCCCCACCCCTAGCTACCTGAATGGGTGGTGAAGTAACTGGAGCTGAAGTCGAGGGTTGACCCATCTGCTGAGATAGACCCTTAATAAGACGAGGACACTACCTCCTCATATTCCCATACTCTCCACACTCATAACAACTCCCTGGTGCTGGAGACAGGGACTGAAGGGAACCCCTAGCTCTGGGATAACTAGCAGATGCACCTGGCAGAGAAGAGCCCTAAACTGATAGAACACGGGACGAACTCTGGGCTGGAAGGGCACTGAGTGATGAATGTCCCTGATGAGAACTGTGAGAACCATGACCTAATGATGCCCCACGATAACCTGGCCGAGCTGACTGAGCCTGCCTGAATAGACGGCCTCTGTTGTGCTGAAACTGACCCCTCAAAGGAGCACTACCAAAGCTACCAGATCCCCGAGGCATTATGGCCTCCCTCTGCTCTCCCTCCTGGTAACAACTGACTCAATCTCACGAGCGATGTCAACAACCTCCTCAAAAGTAGCACTTGACACCCTGTCTCTAGTCATAAGAATACGAAGCTGATATGTGAGGTCATCAACGAACCTCCTGATCCTCTTTCGATTTGTCGGAACCAACCAGACCGTATAACGAGCTAACTCAGAAAACCGCATCTCGTACTGTGTCACAGTCATATCTCATTGATGCAACTGCTCGAACTGCCTACGCAACTCCTCTCTGCAAGACTGTGGTACATACTTCTCCAGAAAGAGAACGGAGAACTGCTGCTAAGCAAGGGGTGCTGCACCAACAGGCCTACGCCTCTCATAAGCCTCCTACCAAGTAAATGCAGCTCCAGAAAACTGGAAAGTAGTAAATGCTACACCACTGGTCTCCAAAATATTTGTTGTACAAATAATCATATGACATTTGTCCAAGATACCCTGGCATCCTCGCCCTCAGTACCACTAAAAGTCGGAGGCTGAAGTCTACCAAACCTCTTCAATTGATGTTGCTCGTCATCAGACATAACTGGTACCACATACTCCTAGGCTGGTGCAACCGGCTGGGCTGGAGGTGCCCCCGGTATCTGAAGCCTTTGCACAACTTGCTCAGGTGTGCGAGCAACGGAGTCTGAGTACCTTCCTCGGTCTAAGAAGTAGCTTCGGCTGTATTAATTGAGACCGCCTGAGCCAGGCCAGTGCATACTGATAGGATCTGGGCTAAATCCTCCTGGAGGCCTGGAATCACAATAGGCACAGTCGGTACCTAAGCTGGTGCTGTTGGAGCATCCACAACAGGGACCTGATCCTGAACTGGGGCGGCTGGTGGATCTGCAGGTGCTACTTTAGCTAATGCGCGGGCTATACCCCTGCCCCTACCACAGCCTCGACCACATCCTCAGCATCTAATGGCCCCAACTGGTGGTCTTCCATCCTGCCCGGTAGCACGTATCCTCACCATCTATGAGAGAATATAATAACATAAGGTTAGTACTAGAATCAACAGATTCGCACGACAGGAATTCAAGAATGAGAAGTTTTTCCTAAAGGTTCTACAGCCTCCCGATCTGTGAGACTTTACTAAAATGTGAGACTCTACTAATCTGGCTCATGACTCATGAGACCTATGTAACCTAGGCTCTGATACCAACTTGTCACGACCCAAAATATTCTGATCGTGATGGCGCCTATCACAATACTAGGCAAGCCAACCCAAACAAGTAATAAATTCCTTTTAATAAACCATTTTTCTAACACTAATTAAGATTCAAATTTTCACAAGAAATATCTAAATCACTGAAATGTGCAGAAAGATAGTACAACAACAACCAACGCATCCCAACAATCTGGTGTCACAAGACTAGAGCCTCTAAATATAATTAGTCCGACTGTCTACTACACAACAAGTCTAAAAGTGCGAAAAACAAGGATAGGAAGGAGGAAAGCAGGGCTACGAACGTCGTGCAGCTACCTTGCAGACTCCGGTAAGCTCTGAAAATGCTGGGAACCCTCACTCTGCCGCTCGGGCACCTGGATCTACACACAAGGTGCAGGGACTAATGTGAGTATGCCAACTCAGTAAGCAACTAAAGCAAATAAGGTCAGAATGCAGTGAGGAGCAGTTAAAAATCATATATAAGAGTATACAACAGCATATCAAGTCAAACTCAATAGTTTAAAAGCCAGTTGCTTCGTAAAAACTTCAGTTACAAATAAAATACTTTGAAATCATTTACTTTGCAGTTTTCAACAGAGGCTCGTTATGAAAGAAGAGTGAAAAGTCAACAAAAGTGTCATAAATGAGCCATTCCAGCAAGGCATCACTCATAAATATATTCCCTCGGGCAAGCCTCTCTGTCACTCGTGACCCAACTCTCGTCACACAGTACTCACACTTAGCACTCAGGCTCAATAATATCTCATAATAGTAATAATCATAACAATCACTGTGGCGTGCAGCCCGATCAACTTATTTATAGTTGACTACGCTCACTGAAGGTGTACAGACTGCGGATGGGCTCCTAAAGCCCAAGCGTCATATCGCTGCGTGCAGCCCGACCCAATATATATATCACTGCATGCAGCCCGATCCAATATATACATCATTGTGGCGTGCAGCCCGATCCATATAAGTATCGCTGCAGCGTGCAGCCAAATCCATAATGTATACATATGATATTTTTGCATCACAACCCGATCCATAATATATATATATACACACACACACACACACCCCTCACTATTAGGTCCTCAACCTCTCAGTCATTACCCTCACAGCCACTCGGGCATAACATTGGGAATCAGGGAGACTCAACCCAAATAGTTTTTCACATTTAAAGAGGTAGAGTGATAAAAACAAGGTTTATACAATAAACAGGTAAAACATGACCGAGAATATGCTTTCAAACAAATAGAGTGAGGAAAAATATAAAAATGCCCCTAAGGGTCTCAACAAGTTCGCATAAGGCCCTAAACATGGCATACAGCCCATAATATAGTGTCAATCTCTAAAATACGTGATATCATAAGATTTCAAATCAAATAGATGGCTTAATAGTCACTACGAGATAGACCAATTCACAATCCCTACAGGTGTACGCCCACACGCTCATCACCTCATTTATCAAAATAATAAGAAATACCGGATTTTATACACTCAGTTCTATATTTACAATGGTTACTTACCTCAAACAAGATGAAATACTGCTCTGCAATGCTTTTGCCTCTCGCCTCGGCCTCAACTCGCACCGAATATACCCAAAATCAGAATCATAACATTAGAATATGCTAAGGGAACAAAGCCCACTCGAAAGTAATCAAGTTATAACACGAAGCCCGAAATTAACCAAACTCGGCCCTTGGGTCCACGTCTCAAAATCTGATAAAAGTTAGTCAATATACTCCTTATCCTCCCACGAGTTCATCCATATCAAAAGCATCAAAATCGGACCTCAAATGGTCCCTCAAATGCGGTCCCCTAGCCGCTTCTACGGTTCCAGCTGACTTGCCTCTTGGCTGCATCTGCAGCTCCTTTTCCGCTTCTGCGAGTCCTCAATTGCGGTCCCCTAGCCGCATGTATGGTAATGATAACGAATAGGAAATCCTAAAACCCAACTCAAAATCTTCCGTCAACCATCCGAAATAACCCCGAGGCCCCCAGGACCTCAATCAAAAGCAAAAACAAGTCACATGCCAATACCCTAACTTATACCAATCTTCAAAATACCTCAAACAACGTCGAATCAACCAAATCACATCGGATTCAAGCCTAAGGTTTCAGAATCTTCTGAATTCCACTTTTGATCAAAAAGTCTATCAAACCACGTCCAAATGACCTAAAATTTTGCACACACATCCCATTGACAAATGGACCTACTGCAACTTCCGGAATTCCATTCCAACCCCTTTATCAAAATCTCACCTATCGACCAGAAAATGCCAAAATTTTATTTTCGCCAAGCCTAAATCTACTACGGACCTCCAAAATATGATCCGATCACACTTCTAAGTCCCAAATAATCTCCCGAAACTATCCAAACCATCGGAATTCACGTTCGATCCCTTTTTCTCATAAAACAAAATCCGGTTTACTTTCCAACTCCAGCCTACTCAAAAGAGACTAAGTGTCTCAAACCTTACCAAAACCTCTCTGAGCCCGAACCAATCAACCCGATAACATGTAACACAGCTGAACAAAATAATACAAAGCAGAAATGAGAGAAATAGAGCGATAACACATGAACAACCGACCGGGTGGTTACAATAGTATTAATGCTCTTTGTAATATTTTTAGAAAGTATAGCAATGTCATCGGCAAATAAAAGGTGAAAAAGTGATGGTCCTTGTCTGGATAATTTGAGGGGTTGCCATTGTTGGTAGTCCACTTCCATGTGTATTTTGTGTGAGATCATTTCCATATATAATATGAATATATATATATATATGGTGATAAGGGATTCCCTTGGCAAATGCCTCTTGAGGGTTGAAAAGGAGGAGGGTTGTCCATTAATGAGGATGGAGATTGAAGAAGTTGTTATGCAGGACATGACTAATTTTATCAACTTAGGGGGGAAGTTGAAATAATGGAGAGTTTCGTGGATGAATCCCCATTCTAATTTATCAAAAGCCTTTTCAAGGTCCAATTTAAGTAAAAAGGAAGTCTGAACACCTCTTTTTTTCTTGAAGTGCTGCATAATTTCTTATATAAGACCATTATCAGAAGCCCTACGGTTAGGTAAGAAAGCTGATTGTTCCAGATTGGTGATAGTAGATAAGATTGGTTTGATACGGAATACTATAATTTTAGTAATTAACTTATATATAGTGTTACAAAGACTTATGTGTCGATATTGGGTGATGAGAGTAGGTTGTTGTGTTTTGGGGATGAGGCATAGATAAGCTTTATTTGATTCAGGGGGTGATTGTTGTGTGTTAAAGATTTCCTTACAAAAAGAAATAATTGAGGGATTTACTTGAGGTCAATAAGTTTAGAAGAAGTATGGATGTAATCCATCCGGTTATGCCAGGTGCAATGCATTCATTGTGCCTCGAGGCCGATTTTCTATAAATATGGTATTAATAATTTTCTGTAATTAGTTAACCTAGTTTTAGGGTACTTGGGCTACTCCTTATTTCTTTGATATATGGGACATAATATCAACGGAATAAACAGAGGAATTTTTCATATTGTGTGCTACTGGCACGTTTTGTCGGTTTTGTATGATCAAAAATCCATCTATTCGAATTTAATTTCTTCATTTCTACGATTAAAGGACGTGTAAAACTAAATAAAAAAGAAGAAGAAAAGTTAAACTATTTTGAAAATTCTTTTTCGAGCAATCAAATGATACCATAGTGAAACACTACTTTAAATTGAATTCCCCACGTACTAGCACAAAGAATGGAAAAACAAGAAGGAATACAATATCACCCTCTTAGACTATTACCAAAATTGCAAATATTTGCTAGAACTCATCGAGGCTAATATTATACACATTTGAAAAGAGACAAACAAATATGCAAACTTTGAAAAGTTGCTAGTTTGGAGAGACGCACTTAAAGATATAGAGTTTTTGCTCTCGACAGATTTAAGCATTGTAACTTGTTAAAGATTTTAGTTTTCCTATCAAGTATTTCGAAGTGTACCAAAAAAAAACAAAGAGGGGGGAAGAAACATTATGTGTTGTGTTGATTTTTGAAGTCCTTATTATATTACGTTATATATATAATGTACGAAATACTACAATTACGTGTTTCTAAAGATATTCCAAGCAGCAAAAGCGAGAGAATAATAGGTTAAAGCAGAAGTATTTAAATGTGCTAAAAGAATCAATACCAATTACCATTTACCAAATAAACAATGATAACGTTTGGGAAAAAAGATCCGAAGCGCTTTCTTACCGAACCATTTCGTCATATTTCTTTGAACGTTCCTCGTTCATGCTTTTTTGGTATTTTTCCAAAACCAAAAACTCATGCTTTTATTGTGCTGCTAATTTGTAACATTGCGTCTCAAAGGATTTGATATTTTTCGAGCTCCAAGATTCGAACTAAACAAAATTTGACTAAAACTTTAAAATGCAATTTTTCCATTTTACTGTAAGGTAAATTGCAATTACAAGATTTTTCGTGTAATTTCTAAGTATCAATTTATAAAAAGCAATTAATCTAGCTGATTAGCTTTGAAATTTGATAAAACTGATTCTTAATTAGTGAAAGGTATTAAGTTATATAAATTGATATGGAGGGAAGAAGTATTAACCAAGACTTATCAGAAGTTTTAGTTGAAGTAAGCCTGCCAACCTTTATTTTTAAATTTAGTTAGAGCTGGGATATTCCTATCTTTGGTAATTTGGTCTCATCGACAGTGAATTGGAATTTACTGTTAGTAAAACAGTGTCCATAAACAAACAAACAAAAAACAAAAAATACAAAATATTCCAAGCACATAAGTTTCTTATGTACCTTAAAGAATTTAATATATTCATTGTCGCCCAAGGTAATTGAATTAATTTCTTCCGAAATAGAATGAAATACTATTCTGTAATAGCGGCAATGCAAATTACTGAAATTCAACAAACTCAAATAGCGAAACAAATTTCACACCGAACACTTACGTTTTACTTTTGACAACTATGCAAAAATGCACCGAAATAAGGGGGGGTGAGTTTTGCGATTTTGATGATGAAAAGTACGGCCAAGCCTCTGAATTTATTACCAACAAGATGGAGTTGAAGGGGTGTGAAGATGCCTTTTTGAAAACAAGGTTGTGTCCTATTCGGGAGAGTACTTTGGGTTGGCAAAGAGCCGATATCGAGGTGTCAAACCTTCCCGTTGATTTGAGTTCTTGGGGGAGATTAGCATATTATCTGTAGAGTAACTGTTATTCGTTGAGTGACGATGCTTCCACTCGACACTGTCGGATCACTAAGACCAACTTTCGTCCATGCTCGATGGGTGGGTCTTGCAGTCAAGCTCCCTTATGCCTCTGCACTCCAGCGCCAAGAACTCGAATGGCAAAGCAAATCACACACTGGACACTTGCATTTTGCATTGGAAAACTGTACAAAAACATAGAGAAGAGAGGTGAGATTTATTGTATTTCAGTAATGAAAACGAAGCCAAACCTCTGAATTTATAGTCAGCAGGTTGGAGTTGAAAGGGTGTGAAGATGCCTTTTCGAAAACTCTATTATGCGCAAAAAGTAATGAAAAAGAAAAAATAAATAAATAAAAGTTAAATAATTTTCAGCCAAAAAATATATCAGTCAAATTATTTGACCAAATTTAAAATCCATAATCGAATAAAGACGGTTCGAGGCTTGCCTTCTTTTCAACTCTTTAAGAGCATGAAAATTTGCTCGTCATATAAGCACAAAGATTTTATTCCCTTTTCTCGATGAAGGACAAGATTCATTAGTAAAAGCGAAACTTTCAAAAAATTTACTTTACACCTTATCTTTTCTCTCTATTTTCCATTCACACGTTACTTTAACCAAATCCAACATTTACAACCTTGCCACCTAAGCTAGCCTTCTTCATCAATAGGTAAAGTTTAGACGAAGAGGTGTTAAAATTAGTGGAGGAATACAAGGTGTGATAGTTGTATAGGGGAAAATATGTTTACGATCGTATGAGGAAGTGATACGTGGAGCCGAAGACAGAAGATAGTTGAATCCTAAGGCAACAATCTCGTCTGTTACCAGAGAGAAAGATACTCATAAAGATAAAATCAATGTCCGTCATCGAGTAGAATTTAATGAGTAATATTCTATAATATTAAGTACACGGCCCGTTACAAGGAATATGGCATTCACTGTCTGTCGTTACACATTCTTCAATGGACCTCATAATTGATATTAAAAAGAGGCTTGATCCCAGGATTCTGTTCACTAGGTGCAGCTATAAATAGTGAGCTCTATTATAATTGGAAAGAACACGAATTTTCTAGCAAACATATGCTACACTCTATTCAAAACTCAATATAATTTTATCTTCTTATTTACTAATATCGTTGTTGTTGTCCCCGGAAGCCCTGCTCGTGGAATTAAAATTTCTGCTACTTTATCTCCATCTCAAGGCTAAGTATTATATTTTTGTCTAATTCATCTATTATTTTAGGATCAAATTAATTTACTTGTCTATAAATCACGCAAAAATTCAATTATACTATTTTACGGATAAACAGTTTAGCACCCACCGTGGGGCTTATACAGTTGCGTAATTAAGCTGGTCCTTGTCTCTTTTACTAACGTGTTTTATTATATGTTCTTAGCAAGAAATAATAGTAAAATAATGGTGTTAACAACACACACAACCTTGAGACCCAAGGAAATCAACCTCAACACGAGGAATCAATCAGTGATACCCGTAATGAGGGGAAAGAGGCTACACACGTCCACGAAAGACGATACCCATGACATGTTCGAGAGGCGACTCTTGATGATATTGAAGAAGAGAACATCGTTCAAGCGATAAGGGTGTTGTAGGAGCAACACGAGGCCATTTTAGGCCATCTCACACAGTAGGATAATGTTATGACAGAGTTGAAGCAGGCATTATCGGGTGCTTCCAATAACGCTTATCGACGAGGTCCAGCTCCTCCTGGTGCTCCCACAAATCAAATAGCGCAGAGGGTAGACAACAACACCAAGAGGGGAGAGTTCGGCTTCGATGGGGTAAAGGGAGCAGATTTGGTGTCAACGACGAGAGCGATACCTTCAAAAGCGAACTCATACAGTTTATAAGATAAGTAAATGCCCGCATGGACAAAATTCCGGGCGCACCAGTGTTGAAAGGGCCAGACACAAAGAAGTACACTCAATTATCGTACAAACCAAGCGCGTCACCAGAATTGATCGCGAAGTGATTTAAAATACCTTATATGACAAAATATGATGGGGCTTCAGATCCTCAGGAGCATCTCCACCTATACAAAGGCGGTGAAAGGGAACGATTTGGCTCCCTAATCGAGTTAGTTTTGCTGAAGAAATTCGGAGAGACTCTTAAGAATGGAGCTTAACGTGGTATTATCTTTTGCCCAAGCACTACATAGACTCATTCGAAATGCTCACGGATTCTTTCATTAAGGCCCATGTCGGGACCAGGAAGATACGTTCCCAAAAGGCCAATATATTCAGGTTTGCACAAGGAAAGTTCGAGTTGCTGCGAGATTTTGTAACTCGGTTCCAGAAGGAAAGGATGTTGCTACCGATCTGTTCGGATGAATAGGCGGTTGAAGCATTCATAAAGGGTTTGAATTTGAGAAGTTCCAATGCTTCTCAGAAGTTGAAAGAAAAGATTGCTCGAGTTCCAAGCGACAACTTGGGCGGATGTTTACAACCGGTACGAGTCAAAGATAAGGATTGAAGATGATCAGCTCAATTTCTTAGCGTCGGTTAAGGGTCGGGACCGAGAGAAGAATAAAGAGAAATCAAAAGGCGATTTCAACACGGATCGACGGTCTTCGAGCAGTCGATTTTTGCCCTATGAACGGTCCAAAGGATGCAGTAGAGATTTTTGGTTAGTGGAAAGGTTCTTTACCAATTGAAGAACTTATCGCAGCCGGAACAAGATATCGTTACACGACAAGGAAACGTTAGGTTCTCGAGATTCTTCCTACATCAAACTTTCAGAATATAACTCCAATGTCAGTGTAGTAGAGTTGGTGTCTTCTATGAGGAACATTAAAGAAGAACGGATCCCAGCATTCCTCCGGTAAGACAAAAAAACATCCTATTGCCAAGGCCAAAAAATAATTCGTCAAAGAAGAGGTAACTCACCTACTTGGTATCAGTTTAATTCGATAATTAAAGTATCCAGACTGGCTAGCTAACGTAGTAGTGGTTTGAAAGAACAATAATAGTATTTCACATGTGCGCATATTATAAGGACTTAAATAAGGTGTGCCGAAGGACTCATTCCCATTGTCGAACATTTATCAAATAATTGATGCAAAAATCAGGTATGAGTTAATGAGTTTCCTTGATGATTACTCCGGGTAAAACTAAATTAATATGAACCCAAAGGATCACGAAAAAACTTCATTCATAATGAATTTCGACACATATTGCTATAATGTAATGTCCTTCAGGCTAAAGAATGCCTGAGCCACTTATTAGCAGCTCGTAAACAAAATGTTCGAAAAACAAATAAGGAAAACCATGAAAGTTTATATAGACGATATGCTTGTTAAGTCTTTGAACGTAGGTGATCATCTTAAACACTTGCAAGAAACGTTTGACATCCTAAGGAAGCATAACATGAAGCTTAACCCTAAGAAGTGTACGCTAGGGGTCAGCTCTGGCAAGTTCCTAGGATTCCTGGTGTCACAAAAGGAGATTGAGCTTAAGAAGATAAAATCAAATCCATCAAAAACATCCCGGACCAGCTATCTAGCGTAAAAGATGTTCAAAGGCTCATAATGAGATCGACCGCTTTAAGGAGGTTTATTTCATGATCTTCAGAGAAATGCCATCATTTCTTCTTGATACTCAAAAACAAGAACAACTTTGAATGAAACCTAGAATGTCATCAATCTCTGAGGGATTTGAAAAGGTACTTGTCAAGTCCTCCGTTATTATCAAAGACGTAGGAAAGAAAAAAACTATTAATCTACCTAGCAGTCTCGGAGGTAGCAGTAAGCGCCATTTTGGTTCTTGAGGACGAAGGTACGCAATCTCCTATTTACAAAGTTAGTAGAATCTTAACCGGAGCAGAAACTCGCATATCTTGTGAAGTTGGCCTTAGCCCTCAGAGTCACCACTCGGAAGCTAAGGCCTTGCTTCCAATGTCACCTGATAGTTGTGGTGACCACCTTTCCCCTGTAGAATATCCTTCATAAACCCGAACTTTTTGGTAGGCTAGCCAAGTGGGTCGTTGAAATGAGTGAATTTTATATAGAATATAAGCCTATGACTGCGATCAAGTCACAAGTTTGGCCCGACTTTGTGTCCAATTCGGTGCAAGATTGTTACCCTTGGCAACCAAAGAAGAAGTAGTGGTGTCAGAATCAACATCATGAGTTTGGACCATATTTACTGACGAAACTTCCAATGTAAAAGGGTCTGGGCTTGGCGTAGTACTAACCATGCCTTAGGGAGAAACCCTATGGCAGGCCAAAAGAACGGTTCCTCTGACTAACAATGAAGCTGAGTATGAAGGTTTGATTGCAGGGCTCGAATCGTCCTGGGGACTAGATTCCAAGGTCATAGAAATCAAATGCAACTCCAACTGGTGGTAAATCAGGTCTATGGGATCTTCGAAGCCAAAGAGGAACGTATCCAGCAATACGTAGTGAAGGTTCAGGCTCTGCTTGCTTAGTTTCGGGAATGGTCAATTATGCATATACCGATGGAAGAAAATGCAGAAGCAGACGCATTAGCTAACCTTGTCTTGTCAATGAAAATGGCGGGATCAGACTCCGGCACGGTCGTATAGCTTATGCACTCGGTAATGGACGCATATCGCTAATGCGAGGTAAACACGACTAATTTAGTCTGGGACTGGAGGAATGAGATCATTGATTACCTCGAGCATGAAAAGTTGCCTTAAGATCCTAAGGCATCCCGAGTGCTACGCGTTAAGACAGCGTGATATAGTTTCAAATGAGGTCAATTGTACAAAAAATCTTTCCAAGGCCCGCAAGACCCATGTTTGGGAGCCTCCGAAGCTAATTATGTTATTCGAGAAATCCACGATGCAGTATGTGCACATCATTCGGGGAAAGATTCCTTAGTGCTAAAATTGATAAGGGCATGATACTATTGGCCCCGAATAAAACAAGACGCCAAAGCTTTTGTTTAAAAATACGATAAGTGTCAACGCTATATACCATTGGTACATCAACGGCAGAACCATTACACTCATTTTTGTCTCCATGGTCGTTCATAATGTGGGGAATGGATATCATCGGACCACTACCCCGATACCTGGTAAGGTAAGGTTTCTTTTGAGTTTAACTGACAAGTTTTCTAAGTGGGTTCAAGCAGGTCCTTATAAGAAGATCGGTGAATGTAAAGTGGTGGATTTCTCATGGGAAAATATAATTTGCAGATTTGGAATATCAAAAAAGATAACATGCGACAACGGGCCACAATTTATCGTAAATCTCTCCCGAGTAATCACAGTAATTTACTAGTGGCACTCTCCCGAGATACACTAGCTTGGTTTAGTTAATACAGTTCACTTTAGATTACACCCAAGGCTTTGTTATCTTTAATCCCGCCTTTAAACCCTCGGTTATTGATCCCTCATATACTTTGGGAGTGGTGTTGTTCAACAATTACCTAAATATGCACTCTTTCCTGAGTTATGCACACTAAATAGGCACAACTAATTGAGGATCCTATCGATTAACTACAACAAAAACATAGTTGAACAAATAGAGATTGAAAGTAGCAATTTGTATTCACATAAACAAGAAGTTCATCCCCCAATAGGTTCCATCAAAACCTTAGACAAAGGATTTAGCTACTCATAACTATGGGTAAACAAACTAAAATAATATTCATCATAAAACTTGCAAGAAAAATCAAAGAAAAGAAGAAAGATGTTTTTGGTGATCTCTCACAATTGTTTTCCTTGCCAAAATATTCTCTAATACAATACATGCCTCTCTTGGGCGAAGTCTAGTGTTTAAAATAGGGTTTGGAGCTAAAAATCCCGTGTTTTACACTTTAATCCTCGAAGTTTCCTGCTTCTGCCGCTGTTCTACCATGATCGCGGTCAAACCGCGGCCAAACATGCTCTCTGATTCTCACTTTGCCTGCAGCCATCTTCGACCACAGTTCTGCCGCGACTGTCCTCTTTCAGTTCTGACTTGAGCTGTTTCGCGTGGTTTACTTGATGGAATTTTTCGATCGACCTCTATTTCTCCATATTTGATCCCAAAAGTACTCCATAGCCTTCTCTGGTCATATATAACCTGCAAAGCATGAAAAGCACTAGTAAGAGCATTTTGTTATCACTTTTATCATCCAAACTATACAAGAAGGTGGTTATTTAGGGCCCAATTATAGTTAAATTCACCTATTATCAACACCCCACACTTAAACCTTTGCTCGTCCTCGAGCAAGTTAAACCATACTTCTAGGCCTAACCGTTCAATGCATTACCCAACTTTTATGCCACACCCGCCATTATGAAGGAACAACCTAAGCAATGCAACAGTCACGCCTTAGATGAAGACTCTAAAACCATGACACACTCATGCTCACTCTAGTTACTCTAACAGAGGTGAAAACTCACTTTTTCTTCCTGAGTCATATGCCATCACATCACAATTCTGAGAGAAGTTCCACACACATAAAATTCAAGCAACAAGGAACCAAATATAGGAAGAATTCACTCACTCTCAGCAATAAACATTCACATGCCACACAGACACACTATAAGCTTGCCCCTAGTGTAATACTCTACTAATTGAGTTGTTCAGTCAAAGATCAAGAGATCTTTATTTGGTTGTAATGTAGGCTAAGGGACGGGTAGGATATATTTGGATATAGTGACTAACCTCCCTAAGCACTTTTAATACACACTTCCTTTTATTTCAATTTTCATGTTCAGCCAAATCATTCTTCCACATTTTGGTTCATAGGTGACCCCCACTTATCTTTAGGTGCAACTGGCCTTTTTCACTTTTTTTTCCTTTTTGTTTTGTTTTGTTTTCTTCATCTCATTTTTTTCTTTTACAAAGCTATTGCACCATTCAAGTATTTATTTGCCGATTTCCCTTTTTTTTTCTACTTCCCTACTACCCCACACTTTGCCTTTTGTATGTTCTTTAGTAATTCAAGTGCTTCTGGGAGGTACAGGTTCAAACAGTCAAACTATTCAAACACAAGGATACAGGTCATTATAGGGTTATCAAAGAACAGGCTTCAGGCTCAAAGGGGTTAACTATGGTAATATATATACAGGTGGATTCACAATTATATAGGCTTACACAAAGAAATGCCTCCATCATCTCTAAAACCAAACAACTTCTATTTCGCTTTGCAAACACACAGGGCAAGTTCTAGGTATCGCATGCAAGCACAGAATGCAAGTAATAGCTCACACACACTTAGCATGTAACTCATCCCGAATCAGTTTATCAACATACTCATACGAGCGTTCAAGCAAGACAAGATGTGCAAAATTAAGGGATAGATTTACGAGTTTATAAACGAGCCTAGACGTCGCACCCTCAAGTTCGTTTTTGTTATTTGCAGGTGTGAACATTACGGGTTGCATTCTAGCCTTCACCCACCTTGTTCCAAGAGATTCCTAAGGTCCTAAAACTACAAAAGAAACATCTACCTAACCCGGTTCAAGAAAATCCCTTGGAAAAGAACCGTGGTCAAAAGAAAAATCAAGGGAGAATTACTACACTACCTAACAAAAAATAAAATAAAATAAAATAACTACATGGACTACTTCCCTCAAGAGTACTGTCCAAGTGGTCTGTCCTCAGGAAGAATCCTCTACATTTTTTTTTTATTTTATATATCCGACTTTGACCCTCAAGAGACCCGTCGACAAGTGTCCGTCGTTGGGCTAAGTCAGTTACTTCTAATGTGAGTACAGTCAATTATATACAACAACATCAATCTACTACTACAACATACTCAACGTCTATATACAATATACTACCAGAGCAAGTCTCCCACCCCACACTTAAAATTATGGCATGTCCTCATGTCATATCAAAAATAAAGAGCAGAAGGGTAAGAAGACTTCCCTGGGCCTCAATCAGAGTCGGAGACGGTGCTGGGGTCCACATGGCAGGCTCTCCCCAAAGTGCAGAACCAAGCCATAAACCGGCTCTCAGACCTGGCATGCCGCTGGGACATGGCATCCATACGCGTGTGTAGGCCCTCCACCGAGGTGCGAAGATCCTCGACCTCTTCCTCCATAGTACGCAATATAGGTCGGGTGGACTGTGATCTGGATAAGCTTGCCCCAGCATGGGTGCGCCGAGAGGGTCCAGCATTGTCATAGGATCGCCTGGCTGGTGCCATGGGAATCGGGTCATCATCCTCCTCATCGATCTGAATGGTGGTGCGTGCACCCCTGCCCACTTTGATGCCCGAAGTTTTGAAAGCTGCTTTAGGGGGCAACTCTCCATCAGTAGGATTGGTGGGGACATTCTTCAGCAGGTACAATGTAGTCACCAGGGATGGGAAGTAGAATCCCTTTGACCTCAGCGGGGACCGTAAAATCATTTCATCACCAATGAGTCTTGCCGCATCAAAATCTTTCTTTGTGATGAAACACCACGTCAAGAGGGCTCTTTGGAAGTTCACGTCAGTCGTGTTGCCTGAGGGCAGAAACCTACTGTAACTGACAGTGAGCCAACACTTAGCTAAATGGGTAAATGAATTGGAGTTCAGGGTGATATGGTCACGTATCCAGATTAGTTGCCCCCATGCGCAGAGTACATCAGTCATAGTCTCCCAAGTGACTCCTGATGCATTCTGGTAATAGTCGATGGCACCAGTAAACCAAGGCAGCCGCAACACCTGGCGAATATTTTTCAACTAAGGCATCAACCACCGTGCCCCTCACAATCACCTCCCGCAACATGTGTGCTGGGCAGTTCGCATAGAACTCTCTTACGAGCATCCTATTCACCAATTCAGGTTCATCGAATAAGAACTCCATTTCCCTCTGCCGGATTTCCTCATACATCTGTATCTTCTCCGTACGGAGGGCTGCCCTGTCAATCAGAATCTCAGGGATGAAGCTCTTTGAGGCCTTGGCATGAAAGTCGTCCTCTGCTAATTCTGATACGAACCTGGAGGCATCGTAAGTAGGCTGTTGGGACGTGCCTCCTGATCTCTTTTGCTTCTTACGAGTCATAGTACTTGCAAAGAATTCAGAAGAACCATCAAATATATCCTACATGTGCCAGTCGGATGAGTACTTAGACTTCACCACCCAATGGCACCAAACAATTTCCTCCATTTATTTCATTCATACATAATGCCAACTCAGGTTAACAACCTCCACAATGGCCCTACAACTTTCTTACAAATTCCAGTATACAACACCCCACACTTACTCCCTCAACTGATTCACGTTAAATACAACACCACCATTCACCAAATACAACACCGCCACAACCTCAGATAGGCACAAAATGCCTCAAAATAGTACAACAAGCCCTAAATTTTCGGCCAAAAGGTGCCTCTACCAAACTACACCACAAAAAATTATTTCTAGGCCTCCAAATCATCTAAACAACCCCCACAATTGAAGCACAATGAAGACCCACCCATTTAAGCATCACACAAGTCCACAAGAAGCAATTACAAAGAAAGAAAACATAAAAGAAAGCAAAAATTAAAAAATTTAACACTATTCCTACCTAGGGTTTACTTAATCTAAAACAAAACTAAATTACATTAATTAAGAATAAGAAATAGAAAAGGGAGAAGAGAAACTTACTTGATGGAAGAATAGAAGGGGTGGGTAGTGTTGGGAGGTAGATATGGAGAAGTTGAGAATGGAGGTTTTGAGCGGAGGGTTGATTTGAGAGAGAAAGAGAAGAGATGAGTGTTGTGGGTTTGGGGGGTTTTTTTTTTATTATGAGAAATAAGGGTTGGGGTGGGGGAGGGTTGAGGTTAATTAGAAAGGGGGGGGGATAATTAAAAAAAAAAATTCATACTTGGGCCCGTCTAGGTCTGCCGCGGTTCTACCGCGATCGCGGTCGAACCACGGTAGACAAGATTCAGAGAGGGGTTCCCACCGCGGTTTGACTGCAGTCACGGTGGAACCGCGGTGAATGAAGTTTAGAGGGGTTGTTTTGTCACGGTTTGACCGCGGTCACGGTGGAACTGCGGTCTGGGCAATTTTCTGATTCTTTCCCTTTTTTTAACTAATGTAATACACTTACAAAAATGTCGTGAGTTGCCTCCCACGAAGCGCCTGATTTAACGTCGCGGCACGACACAGGATGAGCGCATTTAAGGCTCGCTCGACCTCTATGGTTCAGTCAGGTGCAGCTCAGACACTTCTTTTTTCTCGCTCATGCCCACATATTGTTTCAATCTTTGACCATTGACTCTGAATGTACGAGAGTCATCCTCTGTGGCAATCTCAACCTCCCCTGAAGGGAAAACTTCAACTACTCGAAATGGTCCAGACCATCGTGGCTTAAGTTTACCTGGAAACAGACGTAGTCTTGAGTTGTAGAGTAATACCATGTCCCCGGGTTTGAAATTCCTCTCAACAATGTTCTGGTCATGCAACCTCTTCATTTTCTCCTTGTACAACTTTGTGCTCTCGAAAGCAAGATGTCTGAACTCCTCGAGCTCATGCAATTCAGTGATTCTTATTGTGCCTGCANGATGCTACCCTTGAATCATCAGAAAACAAAAACGGGTGACCTTTTTCTAGCAACTTACAGAGAGGGTTGGCAGTTTTGGAGAAGTCTTTTATGAATCTCCGGTAAAACCCAGCATGCCCAAGGAAACTTCTGATTTCTTTGACTGAGGTTGGGGGAGGCAGTTTTGCTATTACATCAACTTTCACGTGATCCACCTCTATTCCTTTGCTTGACACCCGGTTCCCCAAGACTATGCCTTCTTGTACCATGAAATGGCACTTTTCCCAGTTTAGAACCAAGTTCGTCTCGATGCACCATTTCAGCACTCACGTCAGATTTATCAGGCACTCATCAAATGAATTCCCCACCACTAAGAAGTCATCCATGAATACCTCCATTATGTCCTCTACCATGTCAGTGAATATGGCCATCATGCACCGTTGGAATGTGACAGGTGCATTGCATAGGCCAAAGGGTATCCGTCTAAAGGCATAAATACCATACGGGCAGGTGAAAGAGGTCTTCTCCCTGTCCTCCGGAGCAATGGAGATCTGATTGTATCCTGAGTACCCGTCCAAAAAATAGAAGTGTGACCTCCCTGCCAGTCTGTCCAACATTTGATCAATGAAGGGAAGTGGGAAGTGGTCCTT
>MU782017.1:56248-78923 GCA_026770625.1 Nicotiana glauca
CGCTCTTCCGATTGATTTTCCGATCAATTCTCCGGTAGTTGAAGGGCCAACTCCGGCAATGGGAGGTGCAGAACAGATAGAGACCGGAGAAGTTCCGTGGGTTGACGAGGTAGTTCCTCGGCCCGGAGGTCCGGCGATCGATTTCACCGTCGACGGTGGAGAGGACCCAGTGGATGAAGGCCCGTTAATGGGGAAAATTGGGGTGGCCCGATTACGGGAACAGGGGGTCATCCCCACTCATGCATATATCGTTCTCGCTAGAAGCGAGGAGAGGGTCCACACCGACCGCAGGGG
Organism: Nicotiana glauca; assembly: GCA_026770625.1. NCBI lineage: Eukaryota > Viridiplantae > Streptophyta > Magnoliopsida > Solanales > Solanaceae > Nicotiana > Nicotiana glauca. Next base: position 56,543 of record MU782017.1, read on the forward strand.
ATACTGCGTCTTTTATGCCTATCCCTTCAGGTTGGGGTTTAAGATTCCGCTCCCAATGCTGGTGGTGGATTTCTGTAGTTATTACGGGGTGTGCCCGGGTCAGCTCACTCCTTCCCTTTACAAATTATTGGCGATGTTTATCAAGTATGGGGAATTGGCCGGTAGGGTGGTCTCGCTGCAGCACGTGCTCAGCCTCTACGCCCCCCAGAGAGTCCGTGGCACCATGATTCGGGCGTGCCCTCATGGGTCGAGGGGCCTGACCGCGACACTGGATGATGAGGTCGACCCCTGTCCTTTTGAGCATTTTTTTTACATCAGGACCGAGCATTTAGTGGCGTGTCCCACTGGGTTCCCAGATGCTTGGAACCATGCACGTAAGTTTCTTTATCGTCGTATTCTTTTTTTTTCTTTTCTTATGTCTCGCATTCGTGAGTGCTAACTCGTGTCAATTTTGTAGCCGAAAAGTCGCCGCTGGCTCCGTTAGTTGGGATACGCGGGTGGGTTGAGGCCATGCTTCCTCATACCGAGGGGGTAATCACGTGGGCATCTTTTTGGGAGAGGCATGGCCGCAGACCTACTACAGGTGGGAAGTTGACTTCTTCCTTTGTTCTGCTTTGATTCGATTTTATTTACCAACTTTGCTTTTCTGTGGCAGGGAGGGCACGTCGTGGCAGGGCTCCTCAGTTGGCCTTCCGACGATCGGGTGCAGTTGCCCGGCTTATTGCAGCACCAGTACCGTGCCGCATACTGAGGGTGGCGTCAGTTGAATCTTCGGCGGCTCTTTCCTCGCCACGGGCCGCACTTCGGGATGAGGGGCCGTTGGGGGTTGTGTGCCCTAAAGCGGAATCGCCCTCAGACGGGGAGGAGGAGGAGAGGCCGCTGATTAGACGCAGGTTTGTGTTCACGCCGGCTCCTCCTATGGTAATTAACTTGGATTCCCCTCCAGCGGATGCGGAAGAGAGTGCGGCCGCGGCACCCGCCCTTGGGAGCGAACAAATAGTGGGGGTTGCCCCGGCTGGCTTAGGTCGTGATGATACCGTCGCTTCGGCGACTCAGTTAGTGACTCTCGTCGCTGAGATGGGGGGTAGTTCCTCAGCGGCTGCTGAGGTTGGTGGGCCAAGCGTTCCATTGGCGGTTATGGCGGGTGACTCTGCCTTGCCAGCGGTGGGAGGAGGAAGAGACGCATCCGGAGAAGAGTATGAGTCCGAATCTGATTTGGACCCCGAGGACTTCCGCATGTTCTGGGAGGGCTTTACAAATTCGGCTGTGCGCGCAGAGGGAAGGTCTCGCCTCATCGAGGTCCCCACGGATTTAAACTTATTGCTCCAAGGCTCGAGTTTGGTGCTGCAGTTTGGGCTGCTATGCTCGGAAGCCAAGAATGAGTCGTTGAGGGACGTCGCGAATATCGGGCTGATGAATGAGGTGGCCGTAATGGGCTTAAGGGTATGTACTCTAACGTTGGTTTGCTTCTTCTTTTGCCTTAGTTTGCTTTTTATCCTAATCATGGCTTTTGCTTTGCAGTCTTATTTGCTGGAGGTTGAGGGCATTCGTCGAGCTAACGTCCGCTCGGCGATATTTTGGCGGGTGTTGGAGAAATATCACCGCTACCGGGATCGGTGCCGGGAGATGCGCATGCGCTTGAGAAATGATCCCCGTAGCCGGGCCCTGGTCGAGGAATTGGTGAGGCGGGAGCTTTAAATGCAGCAAGCACTTGGCAGAATAAGTTCCCTTGAGGAGCAGCTTCGTCGGAAGGACGAGGAGCTCGAGACGGGGAAGAGGACCGCGGCCGAGTGTGAACGCCAGGGTTTGGCTGAGGCGGCGGAGGCCGCAGCGGCATGGAGCGGGAAGGTATCTGCATTGGAGGGTGAGGTCGCAGCCTTGAAGCGTCAGGTGAGTGATGCCTCGTCTAGGGCTGAGGCGTTGAAGGAGACTATCCGCGCGCACAAGTCCCAGCTGGCGCTGGTAAGGGCTGCTGCGGATTTTAGGGAGGCGAACCTCGAGGAGCGGATAGGTGTTTTCGAGCAGAATGCCCAAGTCATGGCGGACCGGGTTACGGCCTTGGAGGAAGAGAATCAGCGCCTACGGGACCAGGCCGCTTCTTCTAGCCAGGCTCGTGAACTTTGGGTTTTTGCTGAGGCCCAGCGCGATGTATATAAGAATTTGTGGGAGGCCGGCATTGTGGCTGAAGCTGCTTTCGAGGGGGCGCGCCAAAAGGCTCGTGAGGCCCGTAGTGACTGTGGTTTTGATGTGGCGACGCCAGAGGCTGACAATGGCGCAGATGGGGGCGCGGATAGCGCCGGATAAAAAGAAACATATTTTTTTGTCTTGTTTGCCGCTTGGCGTTTGCTTTCTTTTTTTGTTTTTCTTCCCCCCTTTTTTTTTATTGAACGGCCTTGGCCGGGGGTAAGCAGGGATGACCCGCAATTAACCTTGAAAATAAATGAAATCTTCTTTCCGTTATTTTACTTGTACTTATTTTGTACTTCACTCTTTTTTCATTTGGGTTTTTCTTTTCATGCGTTCGTGGGAGTGATTTGCCTTTGGGTTTGGCTTTGGTAGGTGTGTTGATTTTTTGTTGACGCCTTTTCTTCTTCGACTCGGGATTAATAAGTCGGAACCGTCGCTTGGCAACAACGACACTTGGCCTTAGTCCCAGTTCGGGCGCGGTCGAACTACTAGTCGTGACGGTAAAAACGTGACCTTATGGTTCGACCGGGGTCGAACTTTTCGTGCCCCTAATCTTAATTCGAGTTGGATATACTTACTTGAATGGCGAGGGTGCCTGACCCACGTCTTGATACGTTGGCGGTTGAGTTTTTCTGAGTTCAATGGTGAAGGAGCTTGGTCCGAGTCCCGGTTCATCCGTAGTTGCACTTGTTGGCGAAGGCGCATAGCTTGAGTCTTGGTTCAACCGTAGTTGAACTTGCTGGCGAAGGCGCATAGACTGAGTCCCAGTTCAGTTGTTGTTGAACTTTGTCAATTTTGACGGCGAAGGCGCATAGCCTGAGTCTCGGTTCAACCGTAGTTGAACTTGTTGGCGAAGGCGCATAGCCTGAGTTTTGGTTCAACCGCAGTTGAACTTACTGGCGAAGGCGCATAGCCTGAGTCCCAGTTCAACTGTTGAGCGAAGGCGCATAGACTGAGTCTTGGTTCAACCGTAATTGAACTTGCTGGCGAAGGCGCATAGCCTGAGTCCCAGTTCAACTGTTGTTGAACTTTGTCAATTTTGATGGCGAAGGCGCATAGCCTAAGTCTTGGTTCAACCGTAGTTGAACTTGTTGACGAAGGCGCATAGCTTGAGTTTTGGTTCAACCGTAGTTGAATTTGCTGGCGAAGGTGCATAGCCTGAGTCCCAGTTCAATTGTTGTTGAACTTTGTCAATTTTGACGGCGAAGGCGCATAGCCGGAGTCTTCGTTCAACCGTAGTTGAACTTGTTGACGAAGGCGCATAGCCTGAGTTTTGGTTCAACCGTAGTTGAACTTGCTGGCAAAGGCGCATAGCCTGAGTCCCAGTTCAACTGTTGTTGAACTTTATCAATTTTGACGGCGAAGACGCATAGCTTGAGTCTCGGTTCAACCTTAGTTGAACTTGTTGGCGAAGGCGCATAGCCTGAGTTTTGGTTCAACCGTAGTTGAACTTGCTGGCGAAGGCGCATAGCCTGAGCCCCAGTTCAACTGTTGTTGAACTTTGTCAATTTTAACGGCGAAGGCGCATAGCCTGAGTCTCGGTTCAATCGTAGTTGAATTTGTTGGCGAAGGCGCATAGCCTGAGTTTTGGTTCAACCGTAATTGAACTTGCTGGCGAAGGTGCATAGCCTGAGTCCCAGTTCAACTGTTGTTGAGCTTTGTCAATTTTGACGGCGAAGGCGCATAGCTTGAGTCTTGGTTCAACCATAGTTGAACTTGCTGGCGAAGGCGCATAGCCTGAGTCCCAGTTCAACTGTTGTTGAACTTTGTCAATTTTGACGGCGAAGGCGCATAGCTTAAGTCTTGGTTCAACCGTAGTTGAACTTGTTGACGAAGGCGCATAGCCTGAGTTTTGGTTCAACCGTAGTTGAACTTGCTGGCGAAGGCGCATAGCCTAAGTCCCAGTTCAACTGTTATTGAACTTTGTCAATTTTGACGGCGAAGGCACATAGCCGGAGTCTTGGTTCAACCGTAGTTGAGCTTGATGGCGAAGGCGCATAGCCTGAGTCCCAGTTCAACTGTTGTTGAACTTTGTCAATTTTGACGGCGAAGGCGCATAGCCTGAGTCCCAGTTCAACTGTTGTTGAACTTTGTCAATTTTGACGGCGAAGGCGCATAGCCTGAGTTTCGATTCAACCGTAGTTGAACTTGTTGGCAAAGGCGCATAGCCTGAGTTTTGGTTCAACCGTAGTTGAACTTGCTGGCGAAGGCGCATAGCCTGAGTCCCAGTTTAACTGTTATTGAACTTTGTCAGTTTTCGGGCGGATCCTGTATCTGGGATGCGGGAGATGCCTCACGGGGATTCTCCCTTAAGGGGGGACTTCTTCTTGTTCGCACTATCGGAGATCGGAGAGGGAGAGCGCTTGGATTTTGATTTGAGATCTTCGAGTTCTCCTTATCAGAGGTGCCGTTTTGGGCTTGTTCGAGCGAGGTTGTTCTTCTTTTTTGGCGTTTCTTTCCTTTTGGTTCAGGGAAGAACTACGCGATTTTGCTAGGAAATCCCCATAGACGGCGCCAAATTGTTTGCTCAAAAGTTATCATACACTTTATGAATACAAAATAATATACATGAGTTACGGGAAAATCATAGCAAATCATAATAATCCATGAACTAATTGAAAGAAATGATAATAAATACTCGAGATTAGGAGAAGAAGCATTAACAACTTTTATTGATAATGTTGGTTTGGTCTGCCTCTCCATGAAGAGGTTCAGAGCCTTACAATGGAGTTTTATCTTCCCCCAAAGATGGATGCCTTTGTCTGTCCTCTCTCTTCTCCTTTCCGGAGAAATAGTGGTTTTTTAGAAGTCCCCCCCTTTTCTAGGGTTTATTCATCTAGTATTTATAGTCGTGAGCTTCGTGAGCTAATAGTAAGTGGCCGTGGCCACGCTGAGGTTTCGTCCCCGTGGGGAGATGGATAGGCCTTGCCTTTACGTATCCAACCGAATAAGAGTCGGATAATGTTATGGAAAAGTGGCCATACCACTTATTAATTACAGATTAGCTCAATATGAGATTAACTTCATTAATTATCGTGGGGTCGGATTCTGACCCATACACTCTACAAAACAATCACAATCTAAAGTTATATATACAGATTCTCCCGAGAGCGTTGTAATTATGAAGGCATTTTACATAAACTATCTTTACCTATAGATGGACATAAAATAATGATTAGCCTGTAGCTGTTGAAAAGGGTTAATATCTACATACGAAAGTATATAAAGAAAGTTAGTGATACATACATTGAGAATGTAATTATTATTTTTATATGTTAAGTTATTATTGTAGTTGCAGACTAGTTAGCATTATTGTAGGTTATCAATTAATGCTATTAATTAAAGTTACTTAAAATTGCCTTTTAACAGTAATTTAAAATTGCCTTGTAAATATTTTTACGCCCCAAGCATCAGACTGAAACTTGGATTAGGATTAAATTTATCATGTGTTAGTGCTATAATACTCGCAAACATAATACAAGAGAGCAAAATTCTATAAAATAAAAGAATAATATTTGATGTTCTTTTATTTTTACTTTCGCAGATGGCATTCATGATATATAGCTCCGCATGCAAGGATGATACTGTAAATACAGAATTTAGAAGCGTACAAGGAATAGAGTTTAACAACTTGGCGTGTAACCATAGGACTTGTCTTGTGTGGATAGATAAGGCGATATGAACACAAAAAGCTAATTGGAAGCATGAAAAAGAAAAAAAAGAAATTTAATTAAATAAAAGTCATTTTCCTGCTGAGTGGAAGTATACTTTTCTGCCCTTCATTAAAATATTCTACACTCATACTACTATATTTTTATTATAATGGGAATATGTTCATTTAATTTTGGATGTCGACAGAAATTGGATAGAGAGATAACAGACCGTGGCAGCAGACATTTCTACCACCACCACCACCATATTCCTTTCATCTTTCCTTTTACAGATTCTTTATAGCTTAGTTTTAGTGTTTTTATGATACGAACCAAAACTCTTTCTTTTCTTTTTTTCTCAGTATTATTAATTAAGGTTACACATATTTACTCGCAAAGAAATTACTTTTGGGTACTGGCTATCTCTTCAAAATCTCCACAAGTTGTTTACAAGAACCAAAGTTATTTTTGATATTTTCATATTTTGAGAGTATTAAAGTAGACATTTACAGACTTGGGTGTCAAATTCGTTGTCTGTGGGATCATAATTTTGTGTTGCTTTTATCTATGTCTCTGTGGTGTTTCTGACTTGATAACTAGAATTAATTACCTTTGGAGAATCTTGTTTTGGCCCATTGTTTCTTTTTTGAGCTTTGTTTTAGTAGCTTACTGGGTAATCTTGAGGATTCTTTCTTTGGCTTTTTGCTGTTTCTTTATAAAAAAAAAATTAAGCATTCCTCTAATTTGAAGAAGATAGCATCAAATTGACTTTCACTTGTTTTACTCTATATTCCTCATCATCTGTAGTGCTTATTATTTGTTGGATGAGTTTGATCCATGTAATTGGGTTCGGTTTGAAATTGGGGAACTTACTGTTGACTCTATGTTGGTGGTTAGTGTCATTGATGTCCATGAATTGGCTAAATAATGGTAGCAAGTGTTTGGTTGGTGATGGGGAGCAGATATTGATGAAATTGTGGGAAGGAATAGCAGAGCTGAGTGGTAAGATTTACCATTGTTACCCTCGGTATGTAGTAGGAAAAAAGTGGTGGAGGAAGCTTTTGATAGCATGGGTATTATTTTGGATACTTGTATCTTTTTCAGTATTCTGGTACATGAGCACTCAAGCTTTTGACAAGAGAAAAGAAACACTTGCTAGTATGTGTGATGAGAGGGCTCGGATGTTACAGGATCAGTTCAATGTTAGTATGAATCATGTGCAGGCCATGTCCATTCTCATCTCTACTTTCCACCATGCCAGGAACCCTTCTGCTATTGATCAGGTCATAATTTCATCTTCATCCATAACAAAATACTCTAACCATCCTAAATTATGGGTTTTACAAGTTTTTTATTACTATTGTTCAAGTCTTAGCACTAAAATTATGGTGAACTCTAAACCATAAATTCTTGTGTTTTTTCTTGGTCACTTATATGTTGAACTCCTTATACTTGTTTTTTCAATCAAATAAAAGTCACTGTCTAAATCTTTTGCTATTAGTCTTCAAGGTGTTCTTATAGCCTGTTTGGCCAAAGCTTTTGCAAGGCCAAAGGCACTTTTCTTCAAAAAATAGTTTTTTTTTTCATCCTTGAAGTTTTTTCCAAAAAAAAAAAATAGTTCTGGAGAAGCAGAAAAAAATAGTATTTTTTTTTCTAAAAAATACTTTTTTGAAAAACACCTTTGAGAAAAGTATACTTAAAAGCACTTTTTAAATGCTTGGCCAAACATTGATTGTTGCTCTTCAAATTAATTAGCCAAAAACAAATTGATTTTCAACCAAGAGTATTTTTGAGAAAAAGTATTTCTCAAAATAAGTTAGCTTTTAGAAGCTTGGCCAAACAGGCTATTAGTTTACATTGGGCATAGAGAACCAGCTTAGTAATCTTTCTCTATAATTCTCTAAAATGCCCAAAAACTCTGTGCTTGCAGGGTACTTTTGCAAGATATACAGAAAGAACAGCGTTTGAGAGGCCTCTTACAAGTGGGGTGGCATATGCAGTAAGAGTGCTCCACTCAGAAAGAAAAGAGTTTGAGAAGCAACAAGGTTGGAGTATTAGGAGAATGGATACACTTGAACAAACTCCAGTTCACAAAGATGACGAGTATGATAGAGATGGCCTGGAGCCATCACCAGTTCAGGCGGAATATGCCCCTGTTATTTTTGCACAGGATACTATTGCACATGTAATTTCTGTTGATATGCTCTCCGGAGAGGTAACTTCTTTGTTAAATCTTCCCAAGTATTCTCTGAATGTGCATTATTAGATAGCTAGATGTAGTTATTTTAAAATCTGGCACACGCTCACACATATGCAAAGAGAAGTACAAAGAGCAAGACCCTTATAAATGATTGTGCCAAACAGGAAGATCGCGAGAATGTTTTACGTGCGAGGGAATCAGGAAAGGGTGTTCTCACGGCTCCCTTCAGGCTACTTAAAACAAATCGCCTTGGAGTGATAAAGACATTTGCTGTTTACAAAACTGATCTTCCTTCTAATGCAACTCCAAATGAAAGGATCCAAGCAACTGACGGGTATTGCCATCTGCTTTATACAATCACTCATTGACTACTCAACTTTTGTAATATGTTGCCCCTTACATAGTGGGAATAGAATCTAAAAACTGCAGGAGAAAGACAAAAGATAATGATCTTGTTCAGCATTTTAGGATTTCACATTTTGGAGTAAGCTAATATTCTGGAATACTTATCAAGTAGGAAATTCATGAAGGGACCTAATGACTTCTCGTGACCAAATTATGTAAGCTAATTAAGTGACTATTTTATAAGCTTCTTTCCTTTCGAAGCAGGTATCTTGGTGGAGTCCTTGACATTGAGTCACTTGTAGAGAAGCTTCTTCAGCAGCTTGCAAGCAAGCAAACTATCCTTGTAAATGTGTATGATACAACTAATATCTCCCACCCTATTAGCATGTATGGTTCAAATGTGTCAAGTAATGGTGTGGAGCATGTCAGTGCCCTCAACTTTGGGGATCCATTTAGAAGGCATGAGATGCGTTGCAGGTGATTTTGTGCTTTCATCATTGGATGTCTTCTTTGTGTATAATCATGATTCCTGTCATTTTTCGCTTAACTGGATATGGACACTAAAGATTTGAGGAGGCTCAATAGATTTGAATTTAAGATTGAATCCTCCAAGATTTCTACTCTTTTTTTCAGATTCAAACAGAAACCACCATGGCCTTGGCTAGGCATCACAACAGCGACAGGAATTCTTGTAATTGCATTGCTTATTGGGCAAATATTTCATGCAACAATAAACAGAATAGCCAAAGTTGAGGATGATTATCATGAGATGATGGTGCTGAAAAAGCGTGCTGAGGATGCTGACGTTGCAAAATCACAGGTATATATGATTTTTCTTTTTTCGCAAAATTTATCCAACACTTGTTATAGGATATGACCTAAATTGACCTCTATCTTGTAGTTTCTCGCTACTGTTTCCCACGAGATCAGGACCCCCATGAATGGTGTTCTTGGTGAGTCTCAAAATTTGCAATTTGCTGCGTCACCTCTTAGTATATTTTAGAGGATATCGGAGTATTATGATAAACATGTATACACTGTTTCACAGGCATGCTTCATATGCTTATGGACACCAATCTAGATGTGACACAACAAGATTATGTCAGTACAGCTCAGGCCAGTGGTAAAGCTTTAGTTTCACTAATAAATGAGGTTTTGGACCAAGCAAAGATAGAATCTGGTAAGCTTGAGCTTGAGGCAGTCTGTTTTGATGTGAGAGCTACTCTGGATGAGGTTCTCTCGCTCTTTTCGGGGAAATCTCAAGAGAAAGGAGTTGAGGTACTCCACACCTTAGACTTTCCATTTATTAATACTATATCTTCTTTTTCCTATTGTGATCTAATTATTCTTTTTCTTGAGTGCAGTTGGCAGTTTACATCTCTGATAAGGTTCCCGATGTGCTCATTGGTGACCCAGGACGGTTTCGTCAGATTATCACAAACTTGATGGGAAACTCTATCAAAGTAAGTTAACATATCTCTTCAGCTTTGCTCCCAGAAGATATAGCAGTGACAAAGAGTTGACTTAGCTAGGAGAGAAAGGGAAAGCGAAAGAGGAACACTACTCTCTGATTGAGTTTAAAACTGGAGTTGATATATGAGTTTGTGCATTTTTTTAACCCCTCTACAGGACTTCCCTTTGCTACCCTGGTGACACGAACCTCAACCTCAAGATTGGAGGTGGAGAGTGCTTACCACTTGAGCAACTCTCTTGTCAAGGGATATCTAAAATTACTAAAGATCCATCCGGTGTTTTTCTTATGTAGGAATTAACTGAATGCGTTGCAGAAAAAAGGAAGTAACTAGTGCAGTCGATAACGTGCTTTTGTCATGTTCTGCTTATTAAGTTACCAAAGTTGCGCCCGATTTTAATAAGTCTATTATACATATGTATATCATTCACTTTGATGTGTGTGTGTATATATATATATATATATATATATATATATCAGGGATGGTGTCTCTATATACTTGATATGAGTCATTCTAGTCGATCCCAACTTGCTTGGGACCAAGACACAGTTGTTATTGTTGTATCGGAAATAAACAAGCATCTAAAGGATTCTAAAAAGGTGTTGTGCTGCCCCACTTAATTTCCTTGCAATTTTAGCTTGGAGGCTTAGATTGTTTGACAGTGTACACCAACTTTTGGTAAACCAACTCTCACATGTGTAAATGTGCATTCAAAGTCCACTATTGAGCTACATGTGCTAGAGAGTGCTGGAGATATGGAATGACTCATATCAAGTATGTATGGCCTTAAGGGCCAGGAGGGTGCACAAATATATACTGACCTAAGTTGTTTTGACACGGCAGTTTAGGTGCGCACCCGTGTCGACACGACACTAGTATGGGTGTGGGTATGTGATCCGTATTGGATCTGGTCAAATAATTTTGGGTACTTTGACGATGATAGAGGGAAAAATTTGAGACGAAATACAATTTGATTCCCGAAATAAGAACCAAAAGTAGGAGAAATTTGAAGAAAATAGCACATCTCATCTAGGAAATCAATCCTTTACTTATTTACAACTTGAGAATAAGAAAGAAATTCACACTTTACATGCTATACAAGTACTCCACAAAATTTCTCATAATTTAGAGATATTTTTATATTTTTGAATTGTTTTTTAGCTAGATCTCTGGCACCCGTATCCGTACTAGGATCTGTATCCCCGAATCTTCGAATTTACTTCTCGAAGGATCCAACCTCTAGATCTGCACCCGTGTCAGACACCCGCACCCGTGTCCGAGCAACTTAGATAATGACTCACATTGATATAGATGGTCAAAAAAGAGTTTTGGACTTCTGGTGATGTATATAATTAAGCATTGCATATGTAAGGGCATCTACGGGGTTAGTTGTGGGTACTCCACCCCACTTCAGGTTTTGGGTTGGATGATCATACTTTTCGCACACTCTAAAGTATAATGTCTTTTTGCAGTTCACCGAGAAAGGTCATATATTTGTGATGGTCCATCTTGTTGAGGAAGTGATAGAGTCATCTGAGGAGTTCAAGATGGAATCGTCGTTAAATCACACTTTGAGTGGATTGCCTGTAGCTGATAAACGACAGAGCTGGAGAAATTTTGTAGCTTTCAATCAAGAAGGATCTGCTTCTTTCACATCTTCCTCGCTGGGCCAGATCAATCTGATAGTTTCAGTAGAAGACACTGGTGTAGGAATTCCTTTAGATGCTCAATCTCGTATATTCACCCCCTTCATGCAGGTTGGTCCTTCTATTGCTCGCATCCATGGGGGAACAGGTATTGGACTTAGCATAAGCAAATGTTTGGTTCAACTTATGAAGGGTGAAATTGGATTTGTAAGTTTGCCAAAAATTGGATCCACCTTTACTTTTACTGCTGTTTTCACCAATGGCCGCTGTAATTGGAATGAGCAGAAAAGCCAACAAATCAACAATCCGTCAAACTCTGTTTCTTCAGAATTCCATGGCATGAGAGCCTTAATTGTTGACCCAAGAACTGTCCGTGCTAGGGTCTCACAGTATCACATGAAACGACTTGGAGTTCATTCTGAACTGGTTTCAGATTTGAATCACGGTTTGTCTTACTTAAGAACTGACAATAGGGTCACAAATATGATCCTCATTGAACAGGAGGTCTGGGATACTGATTTGGGAATGTCAAGTCTCTTTGTCAAAAGCTTAAGAAATATTGATGCTAATGACCCTCCTAAACTATTTATATTAGCTAACGCTATAAATTCTAACCGAGTTGGTGTAGCCAATGGTTTTTCCACTCCATTTGTCATCATGAAGCCACTAAGGGTGAGTATGCTTGCTGCATCGCTCCAACGTGCGATGGGTGTTGGTAACAAAGGGAATTGCACGAACGGAGAGCTCTCCGGTTCTTCTCTTTCCAAGCTCCTTCAAGGGAGAAAAATTTTGGTTGTGGATGACAATAATGTGAACCTTAGAGTAGCTGCTGCTGCGCTGAAGAAGTATGGTGCTGATGTTGTCTGCACAGACAGTGGAAAAAAGGCAATCACTTTCTTAAAACCACCTCATCAGTTTGATGCATGTTTCATGGATATTCAGATGCCAGAAATGGATGGGTATGTTTCTTAAGAAACGCTATGTTATGTACCATTTTTAAACCCGCTAACTTATATTTTCCTTGCTTATTTTTGCATAACCATGAGCTTCTGCTCCAATCATAGCAATTCCTTTATCGCACTTTCTGCTCTGCACATGTATCCTTTAGAGAAGCTCTGTTAAATGTTTGACAAATTAAATCTCTCTTAAGCTGATGGTAACACTATAAAATTCATTAACAGGTTTGAAGCTACAAAGAGAATCCGCGACCTGGAATCTGATATCAATAGCCGTATCCAACTTGGGCAACTTCCTGTTGAAGCTTATGGAAATGCTTCAAGCTGGAAAGTGCCCATTTTGGCCATGACTGCTGACGTGATTCAAGCTACAAACGAACAGTGTCAGAAATGTGGAATGGATGGTTATGTGTCGAAGCCATTTGAGGCTGAGCAACTTTATCAAGAAGTGTCGCGCTTTTTTCACGTCAAACCAAATCCGAATAGCTGAAGATCAGTAAAAATGCCATTTTCTTCATGGTGCCCAAACTTGATTACTACTGCAAGTTAAGAGTGCGAGTCTCCGAAACTTAACAGACAAAGTACATAAAACTTCAAGGATTGCTTTTGGATTCTTTGTTGGGGTCTGATCCGACATCTTACAAGCTTGAGGAGCAGAGGACTTGGATGTAACCACTTGAACTTCTGCTTCTCTCATCAAGAAAAAATCTTTCTTAAAGAGTTGTCAATCCTTTTGATCTAGTCTCTTGAGGAATGGATGATCCTTGTACCATAGAGAGTGATCTAGTTGATATAGGAACAAACATTGTTTGTCAACAGAAATACGTTTCATGTGTATATTCTCAAATCCTATAGCACATAGGAAAGTAGTCATAATAGGTAAAAGGTTAGTTCAGTCATAGTTGGCATAAACATAGGGACAGCAAACAGCTGAATTGCTTCTTTTCCCTTTGTGTATAGTACAAAGAACATGTTTGATGTAAGACATTTTGATATCAAGTATAAAGTAAGCATTCAAATGTTGCTTCTGCAGATGCACAATTCCTGCATAATTATTTAATTTTGTTTATTGCCTTCCGCTTAAAGTGACGCGGAAAAAAAGTCTGGGTGTTTATCTGGAGCATGATCTGACCTATTAGGTCATCCAGATGATTTTGTTATGTTTTACTTCCCCAGAGTCAAACTTCCAAAGTATTAACATACATATGTTTTAATTATATTGATATGAGAAGAATTGCAATATATAGGTATAAATTTTGAATATCTAAATTGTAAAGTTTAGTTTTACATATTCAAAATTTATATGAAAAGAACTATATATTGCAGCTCTTCTCATATATGCACTCAATCCGGTCTTATTTGGGTGGGTGATGGATGCACACACAACATATTTAAGGGAAGATGCCATGATGTATGTAATTCGTTGATATGTTGATAACGCGAGGTGGTGTTAACGAGAGGCTGGAGGTTTGGAGACATGCCCTTGAGACTAAGGGTTTCAAGTTGAGCAGGACTAAGACACAATACCTGGAGTGCAAGTGCAACGCCGAGTCGAGGAAAGTCGGCATGGACGTGGCGCTTGGATGACAGGTTATCCCCTAGAGAGGCAGTTTCAACTACCTTGGGTTGGTTATCAAGGAGGACGAGGAGATCGAAGAGGACGTCACACACCGTATAGGGGTGTGATAGATGAAATGGAGGTTAGCATCTGGAGTCCTGTGTGACAAGAAAGTGCCGCCGATATTCAAAGGTAAAATTTAGAGCAGTGGTTAGACCAACCACTTTGTATGGGGTAGAGTATTGGCCGGTTAAGAACTCATATATACAAAAGATGAAAGTAGCAGAAATGAGGATGTTAAGGTGGATGTGTGGGCGCACTAGGATGGATAAGATTATAAATGAAGATATCGGGAGAAGGTAGACGTGGCTCCTATAGATGACAAGATGCGGGAAGCGAGACTCAAATAGTTTGGGCATGTGCGGAGGAGAATCCCTGATACCTCGGTAAGAAGGTGTGAGCACTTGGCTTTGGCGGGTACTAGAAGAGGTAGACGGAGGCCTAAGAAGTATTCGGGAGAGGTGATTAGGTATGGCGCGACGCTTCATATTTTCGAGGACATAGCTCTTGAAAGGAAGATGTGGATGTCGAGCATTAGAGTTGTAGGTTCGGAGGTAGTTGAACATTTTTCTACTTCGTGACGAGTGTAGATAGTCTAATAGGGTTTTCTTAGACTGGTAGTTGTTAATATTGTGTTCACACTATTATTTACTTGTCATTGTTATTGCTTTTCATATATTTTTTGGTTCTTATGATGTTGTTATTATTTTATTGGTTTCTGTTGATGGTACTGATATATTGTCTCTTTTCGTCTTTTTCGTTTTTTTGAACTGAGAGTCTATGGGTCTGCGTACATACTACCATCCTTGGACCCTCACCTTTGAAATTTTACTGGGTTGTTGTTGTTGTAAATTTTAATTTTAAGATACGAATTAATCTAATCCAAGGTAGCTTCAAAGATTTCGAGAAGGAAAACATGATAAATATTTTGGGATGGAGGGAGAACATTCTTACAAGCACAGAAATAAAACGAATTTTTTACATGGTTGCTCCTTTTTTAAAAATTATTCTCATAAATGATAGTAATCTTTGTCTATTCCAAAACAGGCACATTGTTTTTACCTTTTTGTCACTAACTCATTAACCAAGGGATCCCTCTACATCAATACACTTTTATTACATTTCCTTTTCCCTCTCTTTTCCATAATTTTTCTTATCTTCCATAAATAACACTTAATTACCTAATATATCAAAGATTCTGTAAAAAGAATATCTAAAAAATAATCTCCTCTTTAACAAGGTTGCACAATGGGAATTTTAGTATCTATTCAACTATATATACTCCATACATATTAATTATATATGTTGTATATACTATAATAGTAGTAATATACAAGTGGTGTATTATATAAATAATATTTATTCAACTATATATATTCTATACATGTATTATATATACGATAAATATACGGCAGACTGAATCACCAAATCAAATATATGCCAAAAATACATCATATATCACTATGCATATCCAAATAATTATATATAATATATATATATCAATTATATACATTGTATATATTATAATAGTAGTAATATACAAGTTGTATATATAAGCTATACTTAATTTTTTTAGGAGTGGAAAAGGAATAAAAACAACATAAAAGTAAATATATAAAGAAAACTTCCCATCACGTTCACAACTTCCCATACTTGAAAATCACTGTTCTTCTTTATTAAAAGAAAAGATAAATTAAAGGGGTAAATCAAAACGGAAAAAAGAAAAAAATCAGTAGGAAATGAACAATATTAATGTGGTCTAACGGTGGTGCAACCTTACCTATAAATTAGCTAAATGTGTAACGAATCACATTAAAGTAAGCAGCAAAAAACAGAAAAGATTGAGAGTTCCATTAAATAAAATTCATTGGATTGATCATGTTTCTGCTAGGAATGTACTCCCTCCTGTCCAAAATAAATAATTTTTTTGATGTTTTCACACAAATTAAGAAATTCACCTTTTAACATTAATTAACAATGAAATTGACCATATTAATCTTTACTGTCTCACATAAATACTCCTAACATATTTTCTAACACTATTTACTCCAAGGACAATGTAGGAAAAAATAATTAATTCACTCTTGAAATTTGAAAAAAAATTACTTATTTTGAACCACAAAAAAAAGCCAAAAAATTACTTATTTTGGACCGGAGGGAATAATTATTTAGATGTCAGTTTTATAATTACTTATTCCTGCTAAATTTACGAAATTTCTTGTTAAATATTACATAATTATATTTTTTCCTCAAATAAAACAGAGTTAGTACTCTAGGGATTTCTCTCCTGCAAAAAAGTTTTAAGATAAGCTGGGGCCGAGTGCTAGCCATTTGTTTAGTAAGATGTACACTGCGTAATAAGTTTGGAATTAGGCGGACAAGGATATACTAACTACCAAGTGTAGTCTCTTCCTCGTAGGAGGACCTGTTGGGTTGTTCGTGGTAGTATCATATAGTCCACCCTTCTATTAAGAGTGTCACGCACGATAATATTTCAAAAGTCTATACTATATAAGTAATATATAGTTTAGTATGAGCCCGAACGGTGAACCCAAGTATACAATAAGGATAGCGTCGACACTATAGACACCAACGTCGATATGTCCGAATGGTTAAGGAGACAGACTTGAAATCTGTTGGGCTTTGCCTGCAGCAAGTTCGAAACCTGCTGTCGATGAAAACGTTCGTTTTTTGTTTTTACTCCATTCATAAATAAAAACACATTTGGACAAGTAAGAAAATAATATTTTCCAAATAACCGAAACATTAAATCACTAAATCATGATAGCTACCTTGATTCTCACAATCAATGAAGCTTTCACTGCCTAGATCCGCTACCTCCAACACTTAGTAGTGACGAGGTTCAAGTCATTGATACTCACTAATCGCAATAACCTGTGTAATAAATCAAAAGACTGGCAATAGAAAATATAACAGAAACAACAACAATAACTCATCAGAACAAGTGACGAGATTCAAGTCATGTGATACTCACTAGTCACAATAACCTGTGCAATAAATCAAGCTTAACCTCGGTCGAGTAGTGACGAGGAAGGTCAGGGCCCTACTGGTTTTATATATATATATATATATATATATAAAACAAGGAAAAATAGTATGAAAGGTGACAGCATAATTAAAATACAACAGTCAATAATGATGAATCACAGGAAAAAATAACTCAGTACACAGAGATAGCAACATGGGATCTCCCAGGATAACGTCCCGTAGTCCAAAACATGAACGTGCATAGGATCTCCCGGGATACTGTTCCGTAGTCCAAATCGTAAATGTGCAGGGGGATCTCCCGGAATACCGATCCGTAGTCCCAAAGTAAATATCCAGTACAGGGGAATTTCTCGGGATACCCTCCCGTAGTCCCAAATATAGGGGATCTCCCGGAATATCGATCTGTAGTCCCAAAGTAAACATGAAGAGGGATCTCCCGAAATACCATTCCGTAGTCCCAAAGTAAATACACAACAGTCTCAAGAAAGAAATCTACAGTTCTATTCAAGTTCACATCAAGAAACATGAAATTTCTACTCTAAACATTCTACCCAGAATCCAAGTAAGCAGTTAAAGCAAATAAGATAGTCAAGTCACATAGACATGCTTTCCTAAGCTAAACAGGAGGTTTCACATACTAGTATTGCTCACTTAAAGGAAAAACATAGATATGTATTTAATGAAAATAGGGTTTTACAGCAATTAGCACGTGTACGTATTCGTCACCTCACGTACACGACATCTGATATAACAACAGTACCAAAATTCTAAGGGGAGTTCCCCCACACAAGGTTAGGCAAGCCACTTACCTCGAACTAGTTCAAAATCAATCCGTTAACATGCTCTTGCCACGAGTATCAAATTTCGAGTGGCACAATCTAATCAAATCAATTACATAACGTAAATAAACTACACGCAACTAATTTAACTAATTAATTCAAAGCTAAAGCAAGAAAATAGGAAAATGCCCAAAATCCTCCCCGAGCCCACAACTCGAAATCGGATAAAAGTCATAAATTATGAACACCCATTCACTCACGAGTTCACTCGTACAAAAATCATCCCAATCCGACGTCAAATTCTTATTCAAAACTCAGATTTCTCATTAGGGAACTTTTCCCCCATTTCCAAACTTCCCCTCAAATTCCTTAATTAGATGGGGAAAATAACAATAGATTAATGTCTTAGAAATAAATTAGAGTTAGAATTCGTTACCCAATAGTTCTCGTTCAAAATCTCTCGAGAAATGGCCTTCTACCGAGCTCTAAATTAATTTTTGAAGTTATAAACTCAAACACTCGATTTCACTCTTTTCTGCCCAACGATTGTCGCTTCTGCGAGGGGTCCACCGCACCTGCAAAAATTTCACCGCAGGTGCGGATTTCACTAAAGCCAACTAGGTCTGTATCTGCGGAAAGGGGGCCGCACCTGCGTGTGCTCGCCTGCGGCTTTTTGGTCGCTTCTGCGGTCCTTCCAACGCATCTGCAGGCATCACAGATGTGGAATACACCTCGCACGTGAGACCCCTGGCTCTCCTCTATTTAGCCGCTTCTGTATATCTCCCTCCACACATGTGATCCCGCACCTGCGGCCTCCCCACCGCAGGTGCGAAAACACCAAAAGTCTGAAGACTTCAGCAATAACAACATTCCAATTCTTGATCCTATTAAGCACCCAAAACCTACCTCGAGGCCCCCGGGACCTAAACTAAACATACCAACCAATCCTAAAATATCATACAAACTCAGTTGAGCCCTCACATCACATCAAACAACGCTAAAACCCTGAATCACTCTCCAATCCAAACCTAATAAACTTGAATTTCCAAAATTCTACAACCGACACCGAAACCAACCAAACCACGTCTAGTTGACTCCAAATTTTGCATACAAGTCATATTTAACACTACAGACCCACTCCAACTTTCGGAATGGGATTCCGACCGCGATATCAAAAATTCACTATCGGCCCGAAAAATCCAAAAATTCAAAGCCTAAATAAGCTACGGACCTCCAAAAGACAATCCGGACATGCTCCTAAGCTCGAAATCACACAACGAAGCTAACAGAATCGATAGAACTCCATTTTGGACCCGTCTTCACACTGCTCTGACTACAGTCCAAATTCTAAGATTTAAACTCTCATTTAGGGACTAAGTGTCCCACAATACTCCGAAACTCAAGATGAACCATCCCGACAAATCACAAAAGAGAAATAGATACGGGGAAAGCAGTTAATAGCGGATTGGAGCGTATATTCTCAAAACGACCGGCTGGGTCGTTACACATTATCATTATCTTACTTGTGTTGTCATTATATTGGTTCTGACTGTACCCTTCTAATCTCGTCACTACTTTTAGTCCAAAGTTAGTTCTGTTACTTATTAGTAGATAGGGTCGGTTGTACTCATACTACAATCTGTACTTCGCGTGCAAATCAAGGTACATTTGGACGTAATGATTTCTAGATTTATGTTGGCACCTGTTCGGAGACTTTGTGGTTGTGACGATCCAAAGGGTCATCACCGGATTTCTCTCTTTTTTTGCGCTTTTGAGGCCTTGAAAACCTCACTTTTAGTTGCCTCGATTTGCGTGCCAGTCCGAGCGCGTAGCCGGAAAGATTATATGTTAAATTCTATGAAAACAAATTTCAAAATATAGCTTTAAAATAATTAAAGTTGACTTCGGTCAGCACTTTTGGTAAACAGACCCGGACCCGTGATTTGACGGTTCCGGATGGTTTGTAGGAATATATGGGACTCGGGCATGTGCCCGGAGTAGAAATCCGAGGTCTAGAACCCGAGGAAAAGAATTTTTCCGTGAAATTATTTTTTTGGAATTATTAAGGAAAATGGAAATGAAAATTGATTAAAAAACTATGGTATCGGGCTCGTATTTTAGTTCCGACGCGCGGTCCAAGTCTTATATATGGTTTAAGCGCTATCTGTAAAGTTTGGTTTAAAACGGACGTCGTTTGACGTGTTTCAGACTTAAAATAAAAAATTTGTGTTTGATGAAAAGTTGGAAGAAATCTTGAGATTTGAGGCTTGATTCTATGTATATGATGTTATTTGGCGATTCGATCGCACGAGTAAGGCCGTACGATGTTTTTGAGGTTGTGTGCATAATTTGTTTGGACCCCGAGGGCTCGGGTGAGTTTTGGATAAGCATCAGATTGCATTTCTCATTTTTGAAAAAAAATCTGGTATGTTGGCTTCTGTGGTTTTCGCAAATGCGAAGGGGAGACTCGCAATTGCGAGCTCACAAATGCGAGCTTCGAGTCGCAATTGCGAGGTCTAGGAAATTTCGCACATGCCACAAATGCAAAAGTCCTCAGGCCTGCCTAGTTTCGCAAATGCGAAGTGCCCCAACGCAATTGCGAAGTGTGGGGCTCGCAAATGCGAGACTATGTTCGCAAATGTGAAGGTCTCGTTCATGGCCTGGCTTCGCAAATGCGAAGCTGTGTTCGCAATACCCATATTTGGTCAGGGTTCGCAATTGCGAACCCCAGTTCGCATTTTCCACATCTGCAACCTGCATTTTTCATACTTAGACGATTTTAAGCCCCAATTTTCATATTTCTTAAACCCAAACACCCATTGGCGATTTTTCAAGAACTCTTCCTTCTCCAATCCATTTGTAAGTTGACTTTCACTTAATTTCTTCAATCTTTAACATCATTTATCATGTTTTCATCTTAAAATCAAGGTTTTTCATGGGTGAAAATGGGGATTTTGGGTAGAACTTAGGTTTTCTTAAAATTGGGGATTTGGACCTCAATTTGAGGTCCGATTTCAAAACAAATCATAGATATGAACTCGTGGGGGAATGGGTAACCGGGTTTTGGTTCGAACCTCGGGTTTTGACCACGTGGGCCCGGGGGCATTTTGGGAATTTTTGAGTAAAACTTTGGGAAATTCATTTTCATGCATTCAAATTGATTCAATTAGCATTTGTTGATACATTCAAGTAATTTGTGACTAGATTCGAGCGGTTTTGTGGTGAATTCGAAGGGTAAAGCTATACTAGAGGCTTGAGTTGAGTTTGGAGCATTTGAGGTAAGTGTTTGATCTAACTTTGGCTTGAGGGAATAGGATTAAGGTGTTGTTTGCTAATTGCTAAATATTGAGTACGGTGTATAGGCATGGTGACGAGTATCTATACACCGGTATCTAGCATGACCGTGGGTCCTTGTTTGTACTTATTCCGATATTGTTATGACTCCACCATGTTAATTTATGAATCTTATGAAATGTGAAGAGTATGAGAATTGATTGAGAATTGTAAATCCTTTGGAGCGTTGGATCAAACAATAAAAAGACTATTAGGTAAGAAATGAAGGAAATATGATTAACCCCTTGCCGGGATGGTTTGAGTATATTGATTATCTCCCTTGCCGGGATGTGAAAGTTATTGTTGTTGCTTCCTTGCCGGGATTTAGCGGTTTAATTGTGTATTTCCCTTGTAGGGACATTTCTTATTATTTGTTTATCCCCTCGCCCCGTTTGGTTGTGATTACTGTTTGGGTGAGGAAGAGTGATAATGCACGAAGGGTCATTCCGTGCCATGTTTTGATTATATTTGCACGAAGGGTCATTCCGTGCCATGTGTTTGATTATATTTGCACGAAGGGTCATTCCGTGCCACCTTTTGATTAATTATGCACGAAGGGATATTCCGTGCTCTGATTTGATTATAATTGCACGAAGGATCATTCCGTACCATGATATGAGAGTTATGTGAGGGAAAACACGAAGGGTGATGACGTGCACCTTATTTGATTGCTTTTGGTGAGAATGAGAATAAAAGCACGAAGGTTGATGTCGTGCAACTGTTGATTTTCCTGCTATCATTAATTATTGTTATTGCCCTATTTCTTACTTAAATTGTTGACTTGGTCTCTGGACTATACTTCCCCATAGTATGCTTCCCTCCCTCTTAACTGTTTAATTTATGTGTGTGTGTGTGTATATATATATATATATTGAACTGCACAGGTTGATTTGGTAGTCCTGTCTAGCCTCGTCACTACTTCACCGGGGTTAGGCCAGGCAATTACCAGCACATGGGGTCAATTGTGCTGATGCTACACTTCTGTGCTCTTTTGCACAGATCACGGTATCGGAGAAGCTTTTGGACCACTGTAGTAGGATATTGATCGGGAGCTGACTTCAGTCTAGGGACTTACGAGGTAGCCTAGCTGGCGTTCGCAGGCCGAAGTCCTTTTCTATGTATTCAGTTTGTTTTCATTGTACCGAGACAGACATTTATGTATTTCTATTCAGACTTGTTTGTAGCA
>MU782018.1:5176-18653 GCA_026770625.1 Nicotiana glauca
CCAGCAGCTAACCACCATTTTATACTAACAAATTGTTCTTTGATTAGAACAGGGACAAAAGATTCAAATTCTTACTAATCACTTTAAAGTGAATGTGACCAATGTGGATAACAAGGGAGCACAAAAGATTTTGGCAATCAGGCACCCACCTGGAAAATAAGGGAAGAAAGTTCAGCTTTAAAGGATATGCAAAGGAATCCGTTTCAACCTCAGTAATCAGGCGCCCACCTGAAGAATAAGGGAATATCTTTTCAAGTTCGTAAGCAGGCGCCCACCTGAAGAACAAGGGAATACATTTTAAATAGTTGTAAGCAGGCACCCACCTGGAAAACAAGGGAAGTACCATTCGAAGTCTAGTGTTAAATTCAGGTATTTGATAACATGATGTACCCAGGCGCCATACTGGGGTAGAAAAATTTTCTTTGTTTTTCAATTGTGTAAGCAGAAGCCCACCTGAAGAATAAGGGAATATCTTTTTAAAGTTCGTAAGCAGGTTCCCACCTGAAGAACAAGGGAATACATTTCAATTTCAGTAAGCAGGCGCCCACCTGAAAAACAAGGGAATATCTTTTCATAAGTTGCAAGCAGGAGCCCACCTGAAGAATAAGGGAATACATTTCAATGTCAGTAAGCAGGTGCCCACCTGAAGAATAAGGGAATATTTTTTCACATGTTGCAAGCATGAGCCCACCTGAAGAACAAGGGAATACATTTCAATTTCAGTAAGCAGGCGCCCACCTGAAAAACAAGGGAATATCTTTTCACATGTTGCAAGCAGGAGCCCGCCCGAAGAAAAAGGGAATACTATTCAAGCAATCGTAAGCAGGAGTCCACCTGAAGAACGGACACAGTCAAAAGTTTTATTGAAAGAGTGCAAGATACGAGATCAAGGAAACTCAAGAACACAAGATAGCAGACATTAGATGGGATTCTGTAAATCATAGAGCGTAGCCTAGGCTGGCTTCTTTTATCTTTACAACGGTGTAATAAGGGGTCAGCAAGCAGTAACAACAGCAACAACAATGAGATCACAGCTCATGGTAGTCCCAGCTACCAGACACTCCTGAACTACACTGACCTGATTCCTGCTTAGCCCAGGATATGTAGGCAATCTCTGAAGCAGGATGCGGTCAAACTTTCAAAAAATGCTTCACACGGAATATGCGAACGGGCAAAAATCCCTCATTACTGCTCACTTATCTTTGCACTGAAACTCTGCGTGTTCCGGAGCAAAGAGGGGCAGCTGTGAGCACGTGATTTTTGCCCTAAGCAAATTATTCCCAAAATTTAAGCAAAATGATTTTTAAATTCGTGGCATTTTTAGGTTAATTACTTGCATAGTAATTCATAAAAATATATACAAAATATGCAAGAATATTAGGATTTTAATTTTACAATTTTTGTGTTAATACATTTTGGGAACAAATTAAAGAAAAAATCAAAATAGCATTTTATTGTTTTAATTGGAAAATACCATAAAAACAGAAATTAATTACTTCTAAAATTAGCAAAAGAAAAATACAAGAAAGAAAAAACGAAAAGAAATAAAATACAAAAGCAAAAAATATAAAATATAAAAGGAAAATACAAAAAATATATAAAGGAAATAAATACAAAATACAAAGTATAAAAAGTGAGCTGATACAATAATTATAGTAAATACATTAGCCCAAATCGATCCAGGTCCAAAGGAAACCGGTCCAATGACCATTAATCCAAACGACGTCGCATAGGGTAGGCTTAATCTCAACCGTTCATTAAATTGATGTAACGGACGGGGTCACGCCTTCATTTAAAGCCAAACTGTGTCATTTTAAGGTAGGGAATCTGGACCGTTAACTCGATCAATCCAACGGTTACGATTCAATCACCACTTAAATGACACGATGTCGTTTAAGGTAACGATTGATCTGAGCCGTTGAGTTGATTAATCCAACGGTTCTTAATAAGTCTGGGGTTTTAAATACATAAAATGTATTATACACCCCGTTTCATATCATTCTTCAACAAAACAAAACCCTAGCTGCCTTTCTTCCCCCTTCCTCTCTCAACCCCCGCCGGAACCCTACCGGCGGGAAACACAAACAACTCCGATGAAACCACCATTAACACCACGTAAAGGTCTTGACCTCCCCTTTCACCCTCCATAACCAGTATCCTTCGAAACCAACCAGAACTCTTCGAATATTCAGCCAAGTGTCGCCGGAACCCTACTCCGGCGAACACGAGGTTTGAATCTGAATCCACCCTTTACACCCTAGGACCCCCTTTGTCTCCTCTTTTCACCCCTCTAAGTATTTTTCTTCGAATAAGCCCAGAACTCGTCGAATATTAGTTTGAGTGTCGCCGGAACCCACGCCGAAACCACCCCATAACACCCTTTAAACACCTCAGCCCTAAGTCTAAGAGTCTTTTCACTAAAAGAAGACTCAAAGGTCTGCTTGAAGTCAAAGATCCCAAGAAAGTGATATCCAGAGTTTCAAAAGCCTGGAAAATCAAGAAAAACGAAGAAAAGAAAAAGAACAGAAGAAAGAAAGAGAGAAAAAGAAAATCAAGAAGAAAAGAGAATAAAAGCTAAGTATCTGATTCTCTTTCTATTATTTTACTTCTGCTTTTGTTTGCATGTCCACGATTTTCCTTTTTGTGGATTAATTCTTGATAAAAATAACATAGTCTTAGGTTTTAATTGCTGTTCATACTGTTATACTTAGTTTTTAGGGTTTGATTGTTTAAAAACTTGATTAGTAACTAAGGTTTTCTGTTAATTAGATTCTTTATTTGTTTAAGTGATCTTCTGAATCTCGTTAACTGATTACCTGGTTCTGATTTGGTTATATCTGTTAAATTGACAACTAATTGATTAATTTTGTTAAGATTTTTCGACCCTGATTTTAGAAGTAATTTTGGGCATCTAATTATAGCTAGGGTTAAAGGGCAGTACGGGGTCAAGGGTAAATAAAACAAAAGGCAGGGTTAATTTGGGGAATGGCAGCAGGTTCATTGTAATAATCCGAAGTGGATAGGGGTAGATTTGGGAATCCAATTTGGTTTATTGGTAAATACTTATGGGGTGAAGGGTATTTTAGACAGGATAAAAGGGTAAAGCAGTAATAATCTTAAAGAGGTAGGGTTAGAAGGGTAAAAGCTAAGGGTAGGAACCTTCTAGATTGGGGAAAAGGGGTAACACCGCATAAATACAGAGGAAAAGAGACAATTAAATAAAAAGAATAGGGGTCTAATTACAATAAAGAAGGGACTAAGGGACAATTTCAGCAATTGAAATTCCCTCCCTTTTCAAATCTATAAATAGGCTACATTAGCCTTCATTGGAAGAGAGGTTTTTGAAGTTTGGAAGTTAGAAGCCTTAAGCAAAATCTGAAACACTAAACATCTTCCATTATATTTTGCAAATTGCAATTCGAGTATTCTCTTCACCTCAAAACTTAAAATCCACAGAAGTATTGTTGTTTCATTGATCCTGCAAGTAATTTCAAATCTGTGTTTCTTCTATTTGACTTTGGTGATTGAATTACTATTGGATTGAGGTTGTTTTTGGGTTGAAGTGATTATTTGTGGTCTGGTTTTTGCTTCTGTTGGGTTTTTCTACTGGTTTGCCTTCATTTTGGTGTGAATCTGGATTGCTGGACTATTCTGATCATTTTATGAGCTGTTGTTGATTTCTGATCCTTCATCTTTGCCTAGATTCTCATCAATTTTATTTTATTACCAGGTACAAGCTCTATCAATTGAAGCTGTAAATATGAATTTGAAGAAGATGAATTGAAGTTTCGAGTGTTATTTCATATTATACGGTCTTATTAGTCATTTGTATTTGTTAGGTTTAGTCTGAAAAAATGTAATAATAGGGACTGAACTTTATTTTGGACTCCGTTTATTAAGTAAAACTAGCAGTGATGTCTTTAAACCATATAATCGAAATAGTAGATAGATTAACTGATAAAAATCGAAAAAAAAAAAAAATTAGAAATAATAGCTGAATTCGAATCTCAAGTTATAGTTTTGGAATCATGAACATTTATAGAGCTTTCCTTTTGAAAATAATAGATCTGTTTTTTTAACGCATGACTATTTGCTAATTGTAGATCTATAATTGTTAAGGTTAGAGATCAGATATGAACTTGTGTGTGTCAATGTGATATTACTTCTGTAAATATTTTCTCAATGAAGAAACAGTTTTATTATGATGACAGTTAGTTAGTTCAAATAGAGTTAGCGTTAGAAATATTTTTACACATTTAGTACGTTATTACTTATAATAATAATGAGTCTGCTTCGATTGGAAAACTCTGTCTTACTAGACTTAGTTCTGTACATAAACTTTGAATCAAAAAATAAATGAAATATATTCATAGATAAACACAATATTGTCCTGAATTTGAATTTGAAATTATAACAAGCTAAAAAATGAAGAAGTAAGATACATTTTCTGTTGTGAATTCAATTCGAGAAAGGTTAAAATGCAAAGCCCAAATGTAATAGATATGGTGATGGAATA
This sequence comes from Nicotiana glauca, assembly GCA_026770625.1. Classification (NCBI taxonomy): domain Eukaryota; kingdom Viridiplantae; phylum Streptophyta; class Magnoliopsida; order Solanales; family Solanaceae; genus Nicotiana; species Nicotiana glauca. The sequence continues at coordinate 9,693 of MU782018.1, forward strand.
TGGGCCTAGTCAAATAGTATTGAAACTTGTTCTGGGCCATAGCTTTATGGGCTGGCCCGAACCAAAATTCAGATTGAGAAACTGATGCATGGTTATAATTAAACCCAATAAGAAATAAACTTGAACCTTCAGGGTTTATGGCTCTAAATGTCAAATTATTAGGTAATGGATAAATAATTTAGGACACTTCTTTCATGATTAGAGACAAAACTTGTAGAAAATATAGTACTTTAGACATGACCTTAAATAAAAATGAGATGAGCCTCGCCGCATTAAAAATACAATTGCGGGGCCCTCAGATAATTGTTATAAAAACCTTAGATTTGGAAGGACCGTTTAGCAAACTTCACGTACTTTCCCAAAGTTAACAAGACGTAGATACTCTAGGCACGATTTATAATAATATTACCTTCTTAATACGAATGCACATTTATGTGATCCAAATCTAAGTCTCAACGAAGTCGAAATGTGTTAAAAGCCACGGGCGTAGTTGTATGGCGTGGTCAAAAAATACATTTTTACGACGTTGTAATTCTTTGAATAATAAAGCGGAATACTAAATGCACATAAAAACGGAACATATGAAATCAGATAAAAATAAATACAACAGTTGAGCGACCGTGCTAGAACCACGGAATTCGGAAGTGCTTAACACCTTCTCCCGGATTAACAGAATTCCTTATCCGGATTTCTAGTTCGCAGACTGTAATAGAGTCAAAACTTTCCTCGATTCGGGATTCATCCGGTGACTTGGGACAACATTATTCTCCTAAGTGGCAACTCTGAAAATAAATTAATCTCGTTCCGACTGTCCTTAAATTGGAAAAACTCCTTCCTTTTATCATATGCCTTCCCGGGCTGTAGTAAATAGCTAGTAAAAAAAGGAGGTGTGACAGCCTCTTTGCTCAAAGACATGAAGGGTTTTTGGGCAAAGATAAATTAGCACCATGAAGGATTTTTGCCTGCTTAACACTCCATGAGAAGCATTTTGAAAAACCGTCTGACCGAACCCTGCTTCAAAGGTTGCCTACATATCATTGGCTATAAAGGAATCAGGTCAGTGTAGTTCTGGAAGTTTTGGTAGCTGGGACTACTGGGAAGCCGTGATTTCACTGCTGTTGCTGCTGTTTCTGCTTGCTGAGCTCCTTATTACACCAAAATGAAAATCAAGAACTAAGCTAGCTAGGCCTATCAACTACGAGTTACAAGATTCCTATACATAAATCTCTTGAAGCTTGATCTTGAGTCTTAGCTTGTTTTGCTGTGGGCTCCGATTTGAATCTTGATGCTCGCAAGCTGTAGGTGTTTACTTCTTTTTGCAGCACCGGATTAAAACGGGTCAACGGAGCTTGTGACTTCAAACAGATTTTGAGCAATCCACATCCTGGCTTGCTTCACATTTGAGTTTATTTCTTTTTGTTCTTTTCTTCTTTTCTTGATTCTGGATTAAGACTCATTCCATCGGTTATCTCGCACCTTATTTCTCGAGGTCGACCTGCTTAAGATACCAAAAAAAACAAACGAACTAAATTTTCTGCCCCCGTTTTCACTAGTAAAATTTCGTGAGTTAGTTGTGACACATATTTAAGCAATCAGATCAGGATTGTGTATTTTTGTGAATGAGTCCAGGTTATGCCGAAAAATGACCGGGTTATGCTGGAAAAAGAAAAAGGGTCACGGTTTATGCCGGGACGGAAAGAAAAAAGATCCTCTGGTTTTTTGGCCGGGATTTGAATAGGAAATGCTCCTTGGATTTTGCCAGGGAGATCCTCGATTTTTTGGACGGGATTTGGAAAGAAAAAGTTCCTCGGTTTTTGGCCGGGAGATCTTCGGTTTTTTGGCCGGGATTTGGAAAGAAAAAGCTCCTCGGTTTTTTGGCCAGGGAGATCCTTGGTTTTTTTGCCGGGATTTGGGAAATAAAAAGCTCCTTGGGTTTTGCTAAGGAGATCCTCGGTTTTTTGGTCGGGATTTGGAAATAAAAAGCTCCTCGGTTTTTTGGCCGGGAGATCCTCGGTTTTTTGGCCGAGATTTGGAAAGAAAAAGCTCCTCGATTTTTTGGTCGGGAGATCCTCGGTTTTTTGGCCGGGATTTGGAAAGAAGAATCCCCTCGGTTTTTTGGCCGGGAGATCCTCGATTTTTTGGCCGGGATTCGGAAAGAAAAAGCTCCTCGGTTTTTTGGCCGGGAGATCCTCGGTTTTTTGGCCAGGATTTGGAAAGAAAAAGCTCCTCGGTTTTTTGGTTGGGAGATCCTCGGATTTTCGGCCGGGGTTTGGAAAGAAAAAGATCCTCGATTTTTTGGCCGAGAGATCCTTGGTTTTTTGGCCGGGATTTGGAAAGAAAAAAGCTCCTTGGTTTTTGGCGGGGAGATCCTCGATTTTATGGCCGGGATTTGGAAAGAAAAGGCTCCTATGCTACCATGATTTGTTTCTCTTTAGGGGTTTTCATTTTCATTTCTTTTCTTCTTTTTTTTTTCTTTTTTCTTCTTTTCTTCTTCTTTTTATATTTTCCTTTTTTTATTTAGCAAAACACATGAAAGAATTTGGGGGGGGGGGGAACTTCCTTTTTGGTCGTTTTCCTGCTGCAAAGCTGTTTCAGCTCTTGCACATTTTATTTCTTTTTGGGTTGCACCTGGTTCTTGCACGGTTGCTCTGAATAAGACATGTTTTCAACAAAGAACAATTTGTTAGTTTGAAACGGTTGTTGGTTTTGTGGCCTTGATCATCCCAATTGCTTGATCCCAACCCCATTTTCGTTGAGAACATTGCTTCCTGCTGGCTTTGAGGGTGAATTTCTATTTAAACCGATAGGATTCAACTCTCAGGATTTCATTATGACTCGCCTATGTGGGCTCTAGCCCTTTCACTTTATTCTGCCCTTGGGACCTTTGCCTTTGACTTTCTTTATTTTCAAATGTCTTTACTTTGAAACCATCGACCACTATGGTCAGTCGGGATTGGCCTGACGCATTCGCTGAGGCTGGGCATTTTCTCCGACTTTTGCCAGGCAGAGCCCTGTAAAATCGGTCCTGCCACCTTTTCTTTGAATCCCTTTCGAAAACTCATATGCCTGCTTTTGCATACTTTTCTTTGAATCCCTTTCGATTTAACTCTGATTCCGAGACCTTTCCAATTAGGAGCGAACTTCCCTTTTACTTCCTGGTGATGAGGGGGAATGCGCCTGAGTACGAGCTATCCCACTTCAAAATTCCTGGGACGCACCTTCTTGTTATAGGCGCGGTCCATTCTTTGTTGGTACAACTGCCCGGGCGAAACTACAGCCATCCGTTTTTCATCAATTAATGACAACTTCTCGAGCCGGGTTTTAACCCACTCACTGTCCTCAATTTCTTCTTCAACAATTATGCGAAGAGAAGGGATTTCTACTTCTGTAGGTATGACAGCTTCAGTTCCATAAACCAACAAGTACGGGGTCGCTCCGACTGATGTACGCACTGTGGTACGATACCCAAGTAAAGAAAAGGGCAGCTTTTCATGCCATTGCCTGGAACTTTGAATCATCTTCCTCAAAATCTTCTTGATGTTCTTATTTGCTGCTTCAACGGCACCATTGGCTTTTGGCCGATAAGGAGTAGAGTTTCTATGCGTTATTTTGAATTGTTCACATACCTCTTCCATAAGACGATTGTTCAAGTTTGTAGCATTATCGGTAATGATAGTTGCAGGAATGCCAAAGCGGCAAATGAGATTGGAGTGCACAAAGTCTACCACAGCTTTCTTGGTGACCAACTTGAGAGTGATGGCCTCAACCCATTTTGTGAAGTAGTCGATTGCAACCGATATGAATCTATGCCCTTTGAAGCTTTCGGCTCGATCAGCCCAATGACATCCATACCCCAGGCAACAAATGGCCAAGGAGCTGACATCGGATGAAGATCTGTTGGAGGTGCATGAATCAAATCACTATGCACCTGACATTGATGGCATTTCCAAACAAAGCTGAAGCAATCCTTTTCCATGGTTATCCAGTAATAGCCTGCTCGCAGAATTTTCTTTGCCAACACATAACCATTCATATGAGGTCCGCACACTCCCGCGTGCACTTCATGCATAATTCTTCCGGCCTCCTCGGGGTCAACACATCTTAGCAAATTGAGGTCCGGGGTCCTTTTGTACAAGACATCACCTCTTAAGAAGAAACCACTCGCATGTCGTCTAATGGTTCTCTTTTGATCTCCAGTGGCTTGCTCGGGGTATTCTTGTGTTTTTAGAAATCTTTTGATATCATGATACCAGGGCTGAATGTTGGGTTCCACCTTGAGCGCATTACAATAACTGTTCCTTTCTTTGATTTGAATTTCCAAGGGATCAATGTGGGCATTGCCTAGGTAAGGCAGCATTGAAGCTAGAGTGGCGAGTACATCGACTAGTTCATTGTGACACCGAGGGATGTACCTGAACTCTATCGACTTGAAGCGTTTAGTGAGATCCTCCACATGTTGTCGATAAGGAATGAGTTTAATATCTCGAGTCTCCCACTCTCCCTGGGCTTGCCGGATAATTAAATCAGAATCCCCCATGATCAACAAATCTTCGACATCTTGGTCAATTGCCATGTTCATGCCCATGATGCAAGCTTCATACTCAGCTGTATTGTTTGTACAGAAGAATTAGAGCCTAGCCGTGGCTGGGTAGTGCTGATCACTGGGTGATATCAATATTGCCCTAATGCCTACACCTCTTGCATTTATAGCTCCGTCAAAGAACATTTTCTAGGCACGCGTATCCTCAGAGATGGCTTCTACTGAATTTACCTCTTCATCTGGGAAATATGTGCTCAATGGTTGGTATTCCCCGTCAACCGGGTTTTTTGCCAAATGATCTGCCAACGCCTGAGCTTTCATTGCCGTGCGAGTGACATAGACTATATCAAATTTAGTGAGCAAGATTTGCCATTTTGCCAGTCTCCCAGTGGGCATCGGTTTTTGGAATATGTACTTCAAAGGATCCAACTTGATTATGAGGTAGGTAGTGTGGGCCTGAAGATAATGTCTCAACTTTTGAGCGACCCACCTCAGAGCATAACATGTTCTCTCCCACAAAGTATATTTGGCCTCATAGCTAGTGAACTTCTTACTCAGATAGTAAATTGCCTGCTCTTTCTTGCCGGTTATATCATGTTGCCCCAGAACACAGTCAAAAGAATTTTCCAACACTGTGAGATATAAGAAGAGAGGCCGCCCAGGCTCCGGTGGGACCAACACTGGAGGGTTTGATAGATATTCCTTGATTTTGTCGAAAGCCTCTTGACATTCAGATGTCCATTTGATTGTTGCATCTTTCTTCAACAATTTGAATATGGGATCACATGTGGTAGTCATTTGAGCGATGAACCGACTGATATAGTTTAACCTGCCCAATAAGCTCATCACATCCTTCTTAGTTCTTGGAGGAGGTAAATCTCGAATGGCCTTTATCTTTGTTGGATCTAACTCGATACCTCTCCTGCTGACTATGAAACCCAGGAGCTTGCCTTATGGGACTCCGAAGGCACATTTAGCCAGATTCAACTTCAAATCATACTTGCGCAGCCGTTCAAAGAACTTTCTCAGGTCTCGAACGTGGTCATTTTGAGTTCGGGACTTTATGATCACATCATCCACATACACCTCTATCTCCTGGTGCATTATATCATGGAAAATGGCAGTCATGGCCCTCATGTAGGTTGCCCCGGCATTCTTCAGCCCAAATGGCATGACCTGATAATAGTATGTGCCCCAGGGTGTAGTGAAAGCTGTCTGCTCAGCATCTTCTTCATCCATCAACACCTGATGATATCCTGCGTAACAATCCACGAAGGACTGTATTTCATGTTTGGCGCAGTTATCAACAAGGATGTGGATGTTGGGCAAAGGGAAATTGTCTTTGGGGCTTGCCCTCTTCAAATCTCGGTAGTCCACACACACCCGTCTTTTCCCGTATTTCTTTGGCACTCGAACCACATTGGCTAGCCATGTAGTATATCGGACCACTCGGATTACCCCCGCCTTCAGTTGTTTTGTGATTTTTTCTATGATCTTATCACTAATATCAGTTTTAAACTTTCTTTGCTTTTGCTGTACTGGAGGACAATCGGGGTAAATTGGCAATTTATGCACCACTAGATCCACACTCAGTCCTAGCATGTCGTCATACGACCAAGAAAACACATCTTTAAACTCAAATAGGAGTTGGATTATTGCATCTCGAGTTTTCTCATCTTTGTGAATGCTTATTTTGGTTTCCCTTATTTCTTCAGCAATTCCCAAATTAACCGGTTCAGTGTCATTCGGATTTGGCTTAGGTTTGTTCTCAAATTATTCCAGTTCTCGGTTTATTTCCCTAAAAGCCTCTTCTTCATCATATTCCGGTTCTTGATTCATTATTTCACAGTTAGACAGCGTGTTTGAGTTTGGGCATGAAGTCCACAGGCATTTCATGTTATTTAAAGCCGCATTATTATAACTGAAAAGAAAAGGTGAAAATAACAAAAATCAGAAAAATAAAGAGAAAATGGACGATGAAATATTGATTTCATTTCTTGGAATTTGGAAAGATAACAGGGTTTACATTCAGGAATTTAAAAGACAAGAAACTAAAAGAAACATCCGAGTTACACCCTGAAACAACTCGAAATGCAGAAAAGGTGACAGGGCTAGTCTACCGGAACTCCCGCCTGATCGGGAATGGCGTAGCCTTCCAATTTTGGAGTTTAGCGTCTGGTCCCATATAGAGCACCTCAGCGGTGCTAGTCCCTTCCCCTGGCTGAACCATGTTGGTTTCATAAAGCATTTGCCTTATAGCTCCACAAATATCTTCTATTTCCTCAGCCGTGAACACCTCATCATCTTCTTCTTCGCCATACTTAGGCTTGACAAAGGTCTCATACATATATGGCAATGGTTGTGGCAGAACCCATCCTTCCTTCTTTCATTCTTCGGCCCATTTCTCATCATTTGGGGTAGGGTGGAACCCTATCCCGAAATACTTTTCTAATGCGGGTAGAGTTACCGGCTCGGATACTCTTTGCAAAGCTTTTCCCAACCCTTTTCCTGGTTTGAAGCCGTGTCTAATCATTTCTTTGGCCACCATGATTGAAGCATTAGATAGGAAAGGCCGGGGGCACGGATGTCCTTGCTCATACTGGTCAGCTACCACAATTTCAAAGGCTTGATAGACAATATGTTCACTTCCCTCCCTCGCCTCCAGGCATGGGATAGATGGGTCATGATATAAGGACTAGTCACCTTCCCCGGGGACCATGATCTTCTGATCTTCGTACTCAAATTTCACCATCTGGTGGAGGGTAGAGGGCACGGCTTCTACAGCATGGATCCAAGGCCTTCCCAGAAGCAAATTGTAATATGTATCCATGTCTAACACTTGTAAAGTTACCTCGAAATCCACCGGGCCTGTGGTCAATATCAAATCAATTTCATCGATGGTATCCCTTTTAACACCATCGAAAGCTCTCACACAAACATTATTCGGACGAATCTTTCCCATCTATATTTCCATTCCTTGCAAAGTGGAGAGTGGGTAGATATCAACCCCCCGAACCTCCATCTACCATGACCCGCTTAACGTAGTAACCCTCATATTTGACAGTCAGGTGCAAGGCTTTATTGTGGGCAGCTCCTTCTGGAGGCAAATCATTTTTACTGAAAGAGAGTTGATTGATGGCAAAGAATCTTTTTGCCATTCTTTCAAGTTGTTCAACCGAAGTATCGATTGGCACATATGCTTCGTTCAGAGTTTTCATAAGGATCTTCTGATGTTTGGCAGATTTGGACACCGATGACAACAATGACACTTGCTCAGGACACTTCCTCAATTGGTCTACTGTTTCATAATCCGGCATTTTCATTTTTTGAAAGAAGGCCTCTGCTTCTTCAGCGCTCACCGGATTCTTAGATGGAAAGCGCTTTCGTGTGGCGCTGTTTACCTCTTGTATATTTGGATATTTTTCAACAAGGACTGTTCCTGGAAGTTCACCCGAAATTTCCTTGCCTTTGTATGTTACCACTGTTTGTTGGTAGTTCCACGACACTGCGGAGGGGTCGGTCATGGGCTTCTGTGGTACTCATCCAATAACCACTGGATCACAGAGCCGAGGCGGTTTAATTGTCCCCTGCACCACATAGGCCCCTTTTGGCACATACATTTGTGTCCCCTTCTTCACTTCATACTTCCTCGGAGTACTCACAACTAGTGGTTTCTCTTGGCGACCTCGTGGAACATAAAGAACCTCATGTTTAGGAGGCACTGACTCTGCTTTTGTCTTAGTTTTCCTCTCAAGCTCAATTTTGACAGCTTTATTCTTCTTCTCCCCTTTTTCCTGCTTCGGGGCTGCTTTGGGCTTCTTTTAGGCTTCGGCAATAGCAATTATGGCTTTCAGAGCCGGATCAAAGTCTTAGTCTTCACAAATCATGCCGATTACCAGCCCGTTGTTGTGAGCGGGCAAAGGGTTATTGGTAACATTCAGGGCTTCTTCATCCCTCAACACTATTTTTCCTTGTTAAATCAGATCTTCCACAGCTTTTTTCAATGTCCAGCAATTTTCAGTACTGTGCCCTTCAGCTCCTGAATGATAGGCACAATAGACACCCCGTTGATAGGCTGGAGATTTCGGGTTCGCCTGAGTCCAACGATGGATCGTAAAGTAATGGTCTCCAATGACCCAAGGTTTTTTTTACATGCTGATAATCATTCTTATTCCCTTTCTCCGAGTTGAGGACATTCATTGGCTGCGATGCCAGTTACACGATCGAACATCAGGCAGTCACTTTACTAACAACTAGAATGATAGCAGAATGGCTTAATGAAACTGCCAAGACATGCTTCAGACGATCTGGCTAATTCTATATACAACTATCTAATTTTCTTCTATTATATATAAAGGCGTAAGGGCGAAGGCCTATTTAGCGCCTTGGAAAAGGTAACCGGTTAGGTTGACTTTGGAAAG
>MU782018.1:18939-53024 GCA_026770625.1 Nicotiana glauca
TGTACAGTTTCCCCTTTCCCTTTCAGCCAGTCCAAGAGTTCAGTTCACTCGAAAGCGGGTAGCCATTAAGGAAAGCGGCTGTTGGATATTTGGTTTTAACCGGTTGCCCCACCCCTTATAGTAAGTACTGGTGAGAGGGAAAGAGCGCTCCTGCCCTTTACCCAAACAGTACAAGAATGGCAATCCACCTATTGGTGTGCTGCTGCCCTCAACCGACCTGATCGTCCCAATCCGGTTGTCCTCACTAAGAACAGATCCACAATCTCTTATCTAATGAGCCGCGGGAAGACTTGGTTCTGTCGAAGAGCTAACACCCCTTCCAGCGTCTCTGCCGTAAAGAGGAATGTCCTCCATTAAAGAAAGCAGCCAATCACCTGTTTTGGGGAATAGGTTTTTGTAGGTTCATCTGGATGAGCTTTGGGAACAAACTGGAGTAGGGTTCACCAATCGATGTGAAATTTCATCGTCTGGGTGGTTCCCGAGGGCGGAAATTATTTTGTGGTGTTCGGGGATTATATTGGTTTTGGTAAGGAGGCTGGTTTCTTTGGAATGGAGGTGGGTTTCGATTAGCTTGTGGTTTCGATCGGCCGAAAGGCTGAGCATTCATTACCGCATAAGGTGGAGGAGCATAAGTCATATCTGTGTGAGGGTAGTAGTGCTGAGGGGTTCTTTCAGAGAACACCGGTCTAGGACCCCGGTATCTTTTTCCTCCCGAGGCTGCCATCACTGTTTCTTCTTTCTTTTTGCCCTTGTCCATTCCTCCTGACCCACATTGGATGGCTTGGGAGGTTGCTCTTATGGCCGACTTGCTCAAGATTCTGCCAGCTTTTAGCCCGTTTTCTACCATTTCTCAAATTTTTATTGCCTCAGCGAAGGGCTTACCCATGGCAAACATCATATTCTGAAAATAATCTGTTTCTGGGCCTGCAGGAAGACAATGACCATCTCTACCTCATCCATTGGAGGCTTCACTCTTGACGCCTGTTCGCGCCACTTAATTGCATATTCGCGGAAACTCTCTGAGGGCTTTTTCTTTAGATTCGGCAAGGAGTTCCTGTCTAGCGCAATGTCTATATTGTACTGAAACTGTCGAACAAAGTCTCGGGCCAGATCATCCCATATATGCCAACGCGAGACATCCTGATCCATATACCACTCTAAAGCGATACCAATCAAGCTTTCCCCGAAATATGCCATCAACAGTTCTTCTTTACCACCGCCCCCCCGTAACTGATTGCAATACTTCTTCAAATGAGCAATGGGGTCGCCGTGTCCTTCATACCTTTCAAATTTTGGTGTTTTGAACCCTGACGAAAAATGTACATGCGGGAACATACACAAGGCTGTATAGGAGACGCTTTTCTGCCTGCTCAAACCTTGCATATTTTTCAAGCTTTGCTCGAGGTTTCTCATTCTCTTTGCTATCTCATCCTGCTCTGGGGCCTTGGGGGTATTGTCCTGCCCTGGCGTAAGCTCATATGGTGGTTGAGAGTAGGTGTAATGAGGATAATGAGGAGGGTCAGCCTGAAAGACGGGATTCTGGAATGTGAAGACCGAGGGGTCAAAAGCATGCTTCGGTAGCGATGGTTGTGTTGTTGCAGAGGATGGTGGAGTTGTGAAGATGTTGGGAGCAATCCCAGACGGGAACACTTAGAGGTGAGCCTCAGAGGGTGTTCCGAAGAAGTTAGCAGTCATAGTAGGTTGCCCAGAGGAATATTTGGGCGGCTGATGGGGACAGTGGTAACCTCTCCAGATCTAGGGAATAACTCCGGGAATCCGGGGATAGTGCTTGGGGGTTCCTTTCCGTTGTTCCAAGCATCCCACATTTCCATCAATCGCAGGTGCATGATCCGATTTTCTTCAGCTGTAAGGGATTCAGAGGTCGGGACCCCCGACATGGGGTTTTCTTCGGGTATGGGGATTGCAGGCAGAGTCATTTCAGATGACATCTCTGTATTTCCTTTGGATCTGGTGAAGTATCGATGCGATTCCAGCTTACCATAAACCAACCACTATTTCTAAAAAGCTCAGCTGGAATGACAGCAACAACGGTTAGTATGAAACAAATAACAGATAGGTAACCGCACATTGGAGTGTGATGCACCTATATAATTAAATGAATATCTACATGTTTTCTTCGGTTGCACGCATCATCCCGGCTTTTCCTCTTATTCCTTTTCTCTTTTCTTTCTCTTTTTGTTTTGTTTTCTCTCACTTTCTTTTCCTTCTTTTCCATTTTCTGCTTTTCTTTTCTTTGGCCATGGTTTTTTTTTCTCAATGCCTTATTTTCTTCCTTTGTGTTTCTTTTTATGGTTTTTCCTTTATTTATTTCCCTCGTATTTCTCTTTTTTCTCTTTTTCCTAGGATTATGGTCGAATCTTATGTAGATTGCCTACGTATCATGACCCCGCATGAATCAGACCAAGCGTAGTTCTTGCAAATAAATGCAAAATAAGGAAACAATTTTTGGAAATTTTCAATTTTTCATTAATAATAGCTGCGATTACAAAAGCTCTTAGACTATTTGTTTTTATTTTCTTGAAAAGGAAATTACAAAAATAGACTCAAAAGCAAAAATACAAACTCGATTAACTAAGAATACATCAATGCTTCAAATCTTGGGGCCCGCAGGGCATCATTCGGCATCGCTGCGGGCCTGCGTGCAAGACCCCTTTGCGACTGATCTAAATCATTTATGACTTGGCGAACAAATATCATCACTGAGGCAAAAGAAATGGTACGACCCATTCGCTCGCCGGTCTGACACTTCATGATAATATAGTGCGCAATGCTTTTGATCCTTTCCCTGATTCGGCCCTTTTCTTGGAAGAGTTGACTTATTAGTTGGGTACGAGACTCTATCACCTGAGAATCTTGGAAGTGCAGGTCTTGTAGCAATTTTATTTTGCTTTTCCATCTCGGCAATTAACCCGTAGCACTGGTCCCTCTCGACTTGGAATTCTTTATCCCGTTGGGCTGTCTTTTCTTCTATAGTATTCATTTTTCTCTTCATTTTGGCAATGGTCCCCTCGTAGTTTCTCCTCATTTATTGCAAAAATTGGGCTCTTTCTTCAGTCTTCTTGGCCCACTGTGCCCGAAGCCTTGCCATGTTTCCCTGGGATTTTTCTAATTCTTCTTGGCAGTCCAAGACTTGTCTCTTTAACCCTTTGATCAACCTTTCATCAGATAGACTTCTTTCTTGGTTCCTAGCATCTATTTTCATTTGCTTAATTTGGGCTTTGAGTGCTTCGTTCTCCTAAGCTAATTTTTTTTTATCACCCTCGTCGGCTGCATCCTGTACACTCTTGTCGAATTGGAGATCTCGGACATATTGCTCCAAATGTCCTATTCTAGCTCGGTACTCCTTTTCCTTGACCTGCCAATCCCATTGAACCTGAGCCCCATCGGTAAATTGCTGTACGTGTGGCCTTTTAGTGGGTCTCTCAGGGATTTGAAACTTTTTACCAAACCACGTCAAATATTTGGGATCCACCTCGCCTCTAGCTTGGCCCTGTACTATGGTTTTAGGCTCGAGGAATCGGCACTCATTCCATATCTTTCAGATTCTGCCTTCAGGAAATGCAGCCTTCGGGCCTAACTCAATGACTTGCCCACTCAGGTCTTCATCATTGTGTACTGTCTGGAATCTTCCAAGTTGTCGCAAAACCCGGTAAGGAGCATAAGGTTGTATGCTTCAGATACCCATCAAAAGAATATAAGGGACCTCTACCGACGTATATACAACTTCAGTAGCAGGAAGCCACCCATAAGCCAATTCAACTTTATCTGCGGTCAGGGATCTTAAACATGGCGACCAGGCCTCAGTACCCTCAGGGCATTCAATACCTGTCACCCGGGTCTCAAATTCTGCAATACAACTCAACCCGGTTAAACCGTAGTTCATATAGCCTGTGCGGTGACAGAGGTGTTCCTGCATCCACAACTGTAAGAGAAAATTGCAACCTTGAAAGAATTTCACGCCTTCCCGACATTTGGTCAAAGCTCGGTACATTTCTGCTATAATCAGGGGAACCACTATGCTAGTAGGTTTTTTCATGGAAACATCTAGCATTCCTACCAAGCCGAGGTCTATGTGACCATCTTTTCTTGGACAAACCACCACTCCCAGAAAGGCTACCATGAAGGCTAATCCTCGTCGGGCTTCCCATTTGTCTTTATTTCCGGCATGTGTCAAGCCGGTGTTGGGCTCCTTGAAACCTTTTAGGTTACCATACCGGTGATATAGGAAATGCAATGTACAACACCCTTCCGCCAGATGCGGGTCTTGAATATCCCGGCTAGAGTTCAACAAATCCAAAAACCTATGAAGGGTTACCGGTCGTGGGGCCTGTGGGTATCTACCTCGAAGCTTCCCGTTGAGACTCGCGTATCCCGCAATCTCTTCTAATGTAGGTGTGAGTTCAAAATCTAAAAATCGGAATACGTTATGGGTCGGGTCCCAAAATGGTATTAATGCCTCAATAATATCCTTCCTCGGTTTGATGTTCAATAAATCCATGAGGTCGCCCAAAATTTTGACCACAGTTTCCCTGCATCCTTTTCCTAAATCATGCCACCACATATGAAGTTTCAAGGGGATCTCGCTCAGGAGTGAGAAGGTTTCGATGTTACTTGAAGTCATCCTGCACATTTATTTGAAAAGGAGTTTTAATGATTTATTTTGAAAACTGGCTATTTTCGCAAAATAAATCTTTATTTAGAAAACAAGGACTTCGTTTTGCAAATACGGCCTTTCAGCACTTCTGAGAGGAAGATTTTAAGGCTGTGCCCGCAAACCATTAAAAATGACTTAGGGTGGCTGTTCTTGCAAAACCGGCCTTCCAGCGTCCTTTTGGGGACATTCGGCTTATTTTAAACAAGAATGACATCACCCGACTTATTTACGACAGAAATAAAAATTTTGACATTTTTTGGCTATTTTTGCAAAAGGGAGGTTGGACCCGATGAGGGTTGCCTACGTATCTCACATCCGGTGAGAATCAAACCAGCGTAGTTCGAGCGGATTCGCCAAAATCAAAACTATTTTGAACAATAATTTTCCTTCTATTTTTCAAATATTTTCCCTTTTTCCTTTTTTTTTAAAAATCCGGCAGCATTTCGGTACTATTTGGGCATTGGGGTTTTTCAAAAACAAAATGATTACCCTCACTTAGTCCTAACACTGGTATTTTCTCAATTTTCACTCATTTAGACAAGCCGGTCAACATGCAAAGCCGAGGAAATAAATGCGCAAGTATCACGTAAGATGCATCAGGATGGTCAATTCATTTCAGGTAACCTGTCCTATACAGACCCAACCCTTGTGTTGAGTCCCCTAAGTCAAATGCACATGATGCAAACAAACGTCCTACTAGGGATCCGGCATGAGTTTTTGTTCGTCTAGGTTTAAACCCTAGGTTTATTGGTCAACACCTGGCTTACCCGAGCAGACAACCCAAGCCGAGGGGGAGGCACCGTACCGGGGATACAGAAGCTCCGCCGGCTTAGCAACTTATCCAAACCTCGTTCTAAATGGGAAAATGACTCTAAACAGAAAAGAAGCTACACGAAGTGCACCCTTCTCCATGATGTAGAAGACTCAGAAAGAGGAAGGGATTCGCGACAGTTTATATATACAGTTCACAAAATCAAAGCGGTAAAACATTTAGCACATATAGCATGGAACGTGTAAAAAAATCAGATAAAGCCAAATATAACAATTATACTAAGCTCGAATTCTTGAACCCTGAACCGAAATTCAGAGCTCGTATCCCCAGTAGAGTCACCAGAGCTGTCACACCTCCTTTTTTACACATCTACCCCGAAGGATAATGTATAAGGGAGTTTTTTCATTTAAAGTGACATTATTCGAAATGGGATTATTTATTTATTTTTAGAGTCGCCACTTGGGATAGGTTTGGCTTTTGGTGTCCCAAGTCACCGGTTTAACTTAGATCCCAAATCGAGGAAAATTTTCGACTTCCCAACTGGAGTCTGCGAACGAGAAATTCTGAATAAGGAATTCTGTTGACCCGAGGGAAGGTGTTAGGCACCCCTGGATCCCGTGGTTCTAGCACGGTCGCTTAAATTATTATAAATGGCTAAAAATCTAATTTGTATACATGCTCCAACCTATAGTGCAATTTTAAGATTATTTACCGCTTCTAGTTAAATTTTTTAAGGAAGTGAACGTCGTCTAAAAATGTATTTTCGGATCACGTCACATGAAATGCACCCGGATCCTCGACACATTCTTATTCAATGTTTTTGGATTTGGATTTGGGTTGCATGAAATGCACACCCGTATTTAAGAAGGTAGAATTATTAAAAGCGCACCTAAAGCGACTAACGTGTTGTTATCTTTGCGGAGGGCTTTGAAATTCGCTAAACGGCATACTTCGAATTCTACGTATTTTTAATTAAGCATTTAATGAGGGCGCCACGATTTATGTATTTTTGTTTGGTGAGGCTCATCTCATCTTATTATTTAAAGGCCAACCTAAAGCAACTACAATTTTTCTATTTATTTTTGTCTCTAAAAGGGCCTAATTAATTTACATTTATAAATTCGGGCCTCGAGTTCAAGTCCGAATTCAAACAAAAGGGAGGACCCTCTTAATTTGAACCCGCTACCTAACTCAAAACCTAAATTTATATTTGCAAATTAATCCCCTATTCCTAATATAATTGTTTCTAAAGAGCTTTTGACTTATAACAACTTTTGGGCCTAAAAATTGGCCCAAACATGAAGGTTCAGTCACATAAGCTGGGCAGTCAATTTCAGGGAATCGTCTAATTGGGGCTCAAATGAGCCCAGTCCAAACGATATAGGAAGTCCAAATGGGTCTGGGCAGGCGTTGGGCCTATTCGGGGCCCACGCAGTCGTAAGCCCAAAATCGAAACCACTATTATTATTAAGGAAATGAAGAGAGAAGACTTTGGGATCAATTTTACTCAACATATGATAAACAATTTATAATGATTGACCTGTAAACCCATTTACATTGGTTAACACTTAAACATGGATTTAAGCATGAATAGAGTATGAGAAGACTTATGACAAATAGCTGATGATTAGCAATTAAACTAACAACCAGGCCACACATTGATCATGATTCAACAGTTAGCCTTTCAATACTGCAACATCCAACAATACTTATGGACTAATTCCTAAGTGGGCATTTTAAGGCTATTACATGTTAACTACAACAATTTTAACAGGCTAGTATACCTAACAATGCTCAGCCACAAAATTAACTGGATCCTAACATTACGAAATGCAGAATTCTGGCAATTCATGACTGAAATCAAGTTAACTCGCAGTCCTTCACAAAATGAGTCCAACAGTCCTAAGTAATATGGTTTAGAGTCAGCAATCCAAAAGCCTTATAGTTTAATTACAAACAAGTCTAGGTAGTCCTAATTAATACAAATAATCCTATCTAACACCAAGTATATATTTTTTTAAGCTAAGCTACAACTACTCATTAGACTAACAATGAAAACAGAGGCAGATTCATGTGCGCAAGGCTTCATCATTTGATTTCACAATTATTCATGTACATCGAATGACACTCTATATCATTAGAGCCAATAGTGTACCTGGAATTGGGCAAAATGAAAGGAAATCGAGGTCAGATAGGAAGCAACAGTATACAACAGCAATTTGATAGATTTTGAATCCAAAAACTAATGTCAACCAACCCAGCAATTGATATTTAGTGGCAAAATAGTAGGTGCCCAAAATAATCTTAAATGACACAAGTTTGACTTGATATAACCCCAGATGCATTCAACAAACTCCCAGGAAGGTCCAGAACACCTCAGTAACTAAGTAGTGAGTTAGATGATGTGAATCAACTACTAAAAAATCTAAATTAGCCTAAGGTTTCTAATAGAACAGTATTTTGGGAATTTTTGAAAGTTTTCTGTTGTTTTTAGTTTTTTTCTGCAGGATTTGATATCTAAAATGAGGGTTTCTACTACTAGAGTTCATATTTGAACTTCTTTTTACTTTGAAATTCAAATCTGAATTTCTGATTGGAAGAAGAAGTTTTTTGAGGGGGAAATTAAAGGCAGGCAGGTTTCTGAGAATTTCAGAGCTCTAAACTTGTAATCCAAGGCACTAGACATGCCTTTTATAGGCAGAAAAAGGGGCAGAAGGATCTGGTAATTTTTACTCATTTTCTCCCCTTTTTATTTTCAGAAATTGCACCTTAATCCCTAATTTTATGGCTTGTTTCCCAAGTTACTTCATTAAGAATGCAGAAACTTACACTAAGACCCCTTCTAGAAAGATCTAGGGTGTTCTAGCTTTGTTTTCCTACCTATGGAATGCCTATACTACCCTTACTTGAGTTCTAAAATTACCATGTGTTAATAAACCAGCCCATTTTAGATGCCTAAAATACCCTTGATTTCCCCTGAAATTACTAACCCAACCAAAACCCCTTTACCTTAGTCAAATAACTGTGGTTGAACCTAGTTAAAATTCAACTACAATTAATCAAAAGCTAAGTTATTCAGCTATATCCAAACCCTAAGCCTAATTAAATTGCAAATGAACACTAAATTGAAGAGCAATTAGAACTAAACTAATTAACTAACAGAATATTAATTCAACAAAAATCAAACAGTGTTCAAAATAAATTTGAAACCATAGTTAAACTAAAATCCAAACTACCACCCCAGGATTAACTACAAAGCACATACAGAAATCAACCCTAAAAAAGTTACCAAATAAATTATCATATTCTGAATCAGAAATAAAACTCGAAACTAAAAAAGATAATACCTAATTTGAATTAGACTAATTAATTAATGCTAATTATTAACCAAAAACAAAATTGAACTAATATCTAAGACGGGATTAACAGGAAGAAGGCAGAACTTAGACTAAACAAAATAACAACAATTATTGAAATGAATCGAAATAACATCACACACAGAAAATAAGAACAGTTTAACAAAGAAGGGAAAAAGGGATTAAAAAAACTCACTGGAACAACCCTCAACTTGAATGAAGTCTCATGTGGTCTTCAAATGATATTATGTGTTTGTTCTTAACAAGAACGAACACATAATATGATTTGAAAACCATGCAAGCGTTGGCCAAGGATTTTGACAGTAGCCCTAGATCCAAAACTTGAGGAATTCTACTTAGATTTGAAAGATTTTGGCTTGGGTTTCGGAATGGGGAGGTCAAGGAGATTGTATGGTGTAAGTTTGGGAGTTATTGGATGAACTAGGGTTTTCACCAGAATTTTGATCTAAAGTTCAAAGCTTTTGGTGAGGATTTGAGGGAATTTAAGGTTAGATATGGAAATAGGGGGAGGAGAAGAATCAATGGTGAAGTTTTGGGGTCGTTTGGAGCATCGCCGCCGGCAGAGGCAATTTTCGATCGGCGGCGGACGGCGGTGGAGTGGCGGAGGCGTGGTGGGTTGACGGTGGCATTACGCCGGCGTTACAGGGAGGGGTTTGTACGAGGATGGAGGGTAATGGTCTAGGGTTAATGAGAAATTTTCAGACATTTTTATGTTAATCCAATATCTAACCAGAGCCGTCGGATTGGGGAATGATAAAGGGCCCAGATCAATTTGGCATGAAACGATGTAGTAGCACCCCCATACTACGTCGTTTTGTTGGTTGAGGGGTAGGGCGTCTGGACTGGGTAAGGGTGTGGGTTTTAGGCCATTTTGGCCGGATCTGGTTGGGTTTCAAGGGTGTTGGGCTGGGATTTTCATGAAAATGGCCCAAACATGGCCAACTTTCTCATTTGTTCATATTTTGTGTATTGTACTTTTTTTTTTGAATTTTCTGATTTTATTAAATGTAAAATCAAAACTAAAAGCACCCAAATTAAATCTAAGATTATACTAATTAATATTCCAAAATTAACTAATTCCTAATTTAAGAAAAACATAAGACAAATTTTAAAAATTAAAAGTAGAAATGCAAGGAACCATTTTTTGGTATATTCTTTATTTTTGTAATATTAAAATGCACACTATTTATGGTATTTTTTTTTTGAATTATATCAATAAAAAATACGCACAAAATGCAAACAAGACACAAAATCATGCAATTAATTCCTAAAAATTCAAACAATAAAGGAAAATCCTAATTCTAAGGAATTTTATAGGAGTAATTTAAGCGTGGCAAAAATCACGTGCTCACAGGTATAAAGACCAGACCAAAATTATAAATGTAAACCCCTTTTCAATAACTCCTTATTTCCTTTTTGTTTTCCTTTTTCCTATTTTTTATTTTTTTAAATTAAAAATCCTAAATTAATCTAAATTGCAAAATTGAACTAATTACCTAATTACAATAATTATAAAAATTACTTAATCCTAAATTAAAAGAGACAAAATCAATAATCCAAAAATTAAAAGGTGTAGAACGAGCTATATTGTTTTTTGTGACTTTCATTTTTTAATAACACAAATAATTAACTAATTAACCCTAAAAATATAAAAATAAAATCTAAATATAATGCATGATATTTTTGGCATTTTTCATGATTTTTATAAAAGATTAAACATGCACAAAAATACAAACAATTAATAAAAATTCTACAAAATTCATATAAAAATGGCAAATAATAAGAAAAATCTGTTTTCTTGTATTTTATTGGAGTAATTTATATAGGGCAAAAATCACATGCTCACGGTAACCCCAACCTTTAAGCAACTGAGTGAATCTCTTCTCTTAGTACATTACATCCGCAAAGAATAACAGACCCAAACCATTCCAAGATTTCCACATATCCATAAAGTATTATGCATCATGCATCCAACAATTTTCCTTCCGCTTACTTACCTCGAAGTCAGCTCTTTCAAGTCATAACTGATCCACAAATATGCCTCACCTCATGACTAATATAACACATGATCATGCGATCTGATCATCGATAAAAGACTCCCCCACTTGACTTGAAGTCGTAGAACATAACATCTGATAACCCACAATACCCTAACTCCATAATTGTCATGATCTCGTACTATAATTCAACTAAATCCTTCATGAACTCATGTAGCCCTAATCATAAGATACCTCAAATCACCGCTAATCATATATCCATCCTCATGACAGTCTTGCGAACTTCCTCAAGCGATCCAAACTCAAATAGTAACATATATAACCTACTAGTAGAAAGAAAACTCTTCATAAGAATATCGTAAAGATCACACATTCGTAGACCACCCTGCAGGTGATAACCCACCTTCTTAGCCTCAAACTATCATCTCTCTATGACCCCATCATGATCGCCACTACTATGCAATAACTTAATCTTCCCGAGTCTAAAATCGTCAACAAGACATAAGAATCGACTTCATTCAACAAATGAACAACATGAAAGATCTCTTAACACGCTCATAACTCGAGACCGTACAATACATCAAGACAGAAACCAAGCATCCATATTCCTTATCTTAAGCAAAATTCTTTTGGTCACATCCAAACCACCTAATCATAGTCCTTAGTCACACCCATCATATAGCTATCCAATCACTCACCGAACTATCGATACCACTTATAGGGATACTACCGTACATATAAATCCAAAAGTACATACTCACACAACTGAAACTGCCGAGCCCAAGCTACAGTACAAACCTGGACTCAATTCCTCCAGACCGACCAATCTCCACAACATAGCAAACACATCTCGCACCTTATCCATGACATCACAAGTCGTTAGTGCACAGCTGCTACTGAGTGCTCAACATCACGTACGAGTGGATATAAAGGATTCAAAGAGATACACTTCAAACTGAATCAATATCGCACGATAAGGAAAGAAATATGGAAAGTTTCCTAGATGCCCCGTATCCTTTCAAAGATAGGTATGTACGTCATCAGATTAATCCACATGACTCTACTAGATACTTGCTCTTGACTCGTAGAACCTATGAACCAAATATTGTGATACCAACTTGTCACGATCCAAAATTCACCTAGTCATGATGACATCTAACCCAACCCACTAGGTAAGCTACAAAATAGTCAACACAACTCAAATAAGAATCATAAGAATCAATAAGTTAAATAATAGAATATCAATACAATAACCCATGAATTAGTAGTACAAATCATGAGCCGCTAGATTTAGATTTACAAAGTTGGTATAAAATAATTACGACGTCTATTTGGAATATACATAAATATAATACGAATCTAAACTATCAAGGACAAGCGGTAGCTATATTCGGAAATAAAGTACATCTCGCACCTCTCGCCATACACAGCAGCATCAGTTCCAAGACCTGCACGCAAGGTGCAAAAGTGTAGTATGAGTAGTACTAACCCTATATACTTAATAAGTAACAAATATAACCTCGAACTGATTGCAATGATGGCCTCAAAAGAAGGTCAGTGATCAACACCAATGATCAATAACAACACATGATATAATGATGATAGTAAAATAAAACAATTCCAGCGTTATCATGCTCAACATTCACAAATACATAAAATTAGGCATGCTTTCTAAGTATAACATTCGAAGCCCAATCTTTCTCTTAAATCATTAAAACCTGAGTTTAATAAGGATACTATGATTTTTTAGAACTTGAAAAACATATAAGACCCTACATTACCATCTAGCATGAGAAAAAAAAATACATCTTTATGCCTACATGTCAAGTCAATAATATCACAATGAAACCATCAAGTATACTCATACTCAGCACACTCACGGTGCCTGGCACAAATGCCCTTCACAATCACATTCACCACTATACGGGTGCCTGACCCAAATTCCCCTCGCCAAAGCATATGTATATTGTTGTACCTGCACTCACTGTAATATCAGACTCTAGAGGGGCGGAACCTTGCCTAAGCTCTAATTAATAATCAATATAACTATTGTGGCATGCCACCTGATCCAAATATCAATATGTTACAACATGCAAGATAATCCAAATATCAATTCGTTGTGGTGTGAAACCCGGTCCATATATCAGTCCATTGCAACATGCATCCCGATTCAATTATCAATCCATTACGGCGTGCAACCCTATCTAAATGTAAATTACAATTATGAATTTATGGCCCACATCAATCATCAACCGCTCAAGTCTCAATGTCTCACGTCTCGCAGAACTCAGCACAAATAATATCACATAAAAAAGGCATCCACAATATGTGATATGACATATAAATTATGCATAGAAACCGAGATATAACATGCGGATGAGAAACATTATGAGTGAAAATATGAATATTGCTCCAGCCTCAATTAACCACATATCACGATACTCAATTGAATAATATTACGCATATGGTGCATCATCAACATATGAGAAATCATAATAAGAATACACTTAGACAGAGATATCATACAAGGATATAGCATCATGACTAAGAGTATGTCTAAAATTAAGGAAAACAACTCAAAATAGCAAGAATCGCCCTATTATGTCTCAAGAAAACAAATATGTAGCCTATACATGATTTAAAACATGAATCTTAGCTCGAATAATCTTACACATAGAGAAAACACGGATGTAATGAGGCATGATGGAAGACAAGACTCATAGTAGCCTAAAGTCTACCCGGATCAAGAATGCCCCAACTTATACACACACATCCGTCACCGCTAACACATCTCAAGTATCGTAGTCCACAGGGTTAATTACCCTCAAACAAAGTTTAGATATGTTAAACAAGCAAAAACAATACTTTATAAACGTCATCCCGCACGAATCATCCTCTGAACGATACAAATCTAGCCAAAAGCAACTCAAAAACATCAAATAATACCATATGAAACAAACCCAAACGATAAAGATCGAATATTTAATCAAATACTCAAAGTTAACCAAAAACTCAATCCAGGCCCGCACCTTGGAACCCGACAAAGCTCATAAATTTTGATAACCGATTCAAATACGAGTCCAACCATATTAGTTTCATCCATTACGACTCCAAATCAATGTTCAAAATCCAACTATTCACTTTAGAAAAGCTTTAATAAAAACCCACCAATTTCTCTTTTAGTTTCATCACCTAAATGTCAAAATCAAAGATAGAATAATGATTAATAATCAAAACTGGGTCAAGAATACTTTTTCCAATACATATGGTGAAAATTACCCAAATTCGAGCTCATTATCTCAAACAATGATAAAACAAACCAAACCCCTCAGTATATAAATCATAAAGTCCAAATTAATTATAACATAATCCCAACTCTACCCGGCTAAGTTCACAATCTAGATTGGTGGAGCAATATAGGGAGAGGAAGAAGGAATTGAATATGATGTTCATTAATCTAAAAAAAAAAAGCCTACGACAAAGTCCCTAGGGATATTCTGTGGAGAAGTTTGTAGGTTATCGGTGTTCTAGTAGCGTATATTAGGATAATTAGGGATATGTAAGATGGTGCTAATCCCAGCTGCTGATAACTAGGGATTTTGACGCATTTTATACCCCTTTGTGCTTATGCTTTGATTATAAATTCATACAAAATAGTCCCAAAAGGCTCATAGGTTGTGCTTGATTGCAGGTTTGATCGACAAAGAGACAAGATGTCAAAGATCAGCTCAAAAGGAGTGAAACATGCACAAGTATCAAAAGACAAGGCAAACTCAGGAAAAACAGGCCTAGTGCGGCCGCACTATACTTTGTGCGGTTCGCACTAGAGAGGTTCAGAGACTCAACATTTCAGGATTCGAAGAAATGCGGCCGAACTAAACTTTGTGCGGACCGCGGTGGACCTCCACGGCCTCACTACCATTCTGTGCGGTCCGCAGAGGCAAGGTTCAGAGAGATGCCAAGTGGAAAGATTCAAGCCTGTGCGGTCCGCGGTCGACTTTGTGCGGATCGCGCTAGAAGCCTCCGCAGCCGCAGTTCATTCTGTGCAGTCTGTGGAGCCTGGGTTCAGAGAGTCAAAATTTCAAGTTCAATAGCCTAGTGCGGCCGCACACCATTTTGTGCGGTCCGCACTGACCCCACAGGGGAAATTTTGTCAAGTTTTTCCAGCTTAGTATAAATAGATTCTTTTTCCATTTTTAGGGCATCCGATGTTATGACACTGTAGCTGCACTCATGAGACAATATTTCTGAGCCATTTTGGGCACCCTTACTTAGTTTTAATCATTGAATCTTTGTATTTACTTTACTAATTAATTAATCTGTCTTTCTCTTCATCTATATCTCTGATTTTCTCTTCAAGCATGAGTAGCTAGACCTATTAGCTAGGGTTGTGGCTCAACCCTAGTGTGGGTAATTGATGGGTTATGTGATTTAAGGTTAGATTGACTATGGGTATTTGTTATTTGGGTCAATTTTATGGTTTAATTTATGAATTAGTGGTTGCAAGCACTAGTTTGTGCTAAGTTGACTTGGGATCTTCTTGAGAAAGAGAGCCTAAGTCTCCAAAATTGACTCAACAAGGAATTGGGATGGACTCAATAGATTTGATAGTCCCAATTAAAGGGTTAAACCTCGAGAGAGTAATTACCCGACTTGAACCCTAGTTGCTTGGGCAAATATGCATACCAAATTGGTCTTGAGAAAGTCAATTGGGCAAAATCACTCTTTCTACCGAGATGTGTAGAGTGGGTAGTATCGAGCAACGGTTATAACATTCCCCAATCATGCCAATCGTTCCTTAGATGCAATTACCCGTCAATTAGCCACCTAGGTGAAAGTCAATACCCTAGTGCCTTTTAAACCATTAGATACAACTTGTAGCAATTTACTCTTAGTTTAATTTCGTTGCAATTATAATTTGTAGTTTGATCATAGTAGAATATAAAGAAAAACCAAAAATGAATAGAAGTGATATTTAGAACAAATACGCAATTCAAACCTAAATAGATACTCGACTCCAATTCTAGATCTCTGTGGAAATCGATCCCGACCCAAAATCAGGTAAAAGCTATTGCGACCCTCTCTCACTACTTTTTAGTGGTACGGAGTAGGCTGCGATCAACTTTTGGCGATGTTGCCAAGGAGCTAAATGTTTTTGCTATATATTTAGTTAGTTTTGTGTATTGTTCTTCTTTACTTCTTTGTTACTTACTTGTTTGTGTCACTACTCAGGTACCAATATGGCATTGAACAACGCTAATGACCCTCTTGGAAACGTGATAGCGGGGGAGGAGGTAGATGATCTTGAGCAAGATGAGGTGTCTCTTGCACCTCAAGGACAATAGAGAGGCCAGAATGCCATTGCTAAACCAAATGATAATATTCCTGACCCTCCTCCGCCACCTCCAAGAGTGGCTCCCAGAGTATTACCGAATCAAGGGTATGCGTGTGCTATTGTCCCTCCCCGAATTCGAGGGAATTTTCAAATAACTAATGTGATGTTGACCTTGCTCGAGAAACGTCGGTATTTCACGGGCACCTCCGATCAAAATGCCTACAAGTATCTCAAGGGGCTTGTGGATACATGTTGGGGTAGCAAGCAGACGAATGTGTCCGAGGATGCTCTTAAGTTGAGGATTTTCCCATTCTCACTTCGGGGGAAAGCATTGGATTGTCTAGAGAGACTCCCCAACCATTCCATCACAACTTGGGATGAGTTGGCGGATACGTTTATTGCTAAATGTTTCTCAACCGGGCACATGGCGGCACTTCGAGATGAAATATTAGCCTTCAAGCAGGAGCCAACAGAACCTTTGCATGAAATCTGGGAGAGGTTTAGAACAATGGTGAAAGAATGCCCAAACAATGATATGACCGAGGCGATGATTCAACAAACCTTCTATCGGGTCATCAACACCACGAATCAATGCATTGTGAACCAATTGGCCGGGGGCAACTTTATGAAGCTTCCTTACATTGAGGCTTGTGAGATATTGGACGAGATGGCCGACACTTCTTTGGCGTGGAAAAGTAGCGCGAATATGCCCCAAGGTGACCCCACAGTCATCCATTTGCACAAGGAATTACATGATCATGGTCAAGCTATTGCTGAGCTTACTACTACTATGAATCAATTGGCGAAGGCTCAG
This sequence comes from Nicotiana glauca, assembly GCA_026770625.1. Taxonomy (NCBI): domain Eukaryota; kingdom Viridiplantae; phylum Streptophyta; class Magnoliopsida; order Solanales; family Solanaceae; genus Nicotiana; species Nicotiana glauca. Next base: position 35,910 of record MU782018.1, read on the forward strand.
TTGCAACAAGTCCAAAATCCTCGCCAAGTCAATGCCATGTAAGGTGTAAATATGCTCTTCAATAAGAGAAGGCAAAGAGGGCAACAAGCTCAATGGAATTCTGAAGAATATGATAATGACGGTGGCAGTTATTCAAATGATTGTTATGATGATCAAAGTGAAGAGGTACAATATGTCAACAACTATCAAGGCAAATAGAGGCAACTCTTCAAACCAACAATAGTGACCCCAAGGAAATTGGGACAATTAACAACAAGGTGTTGGTAATTGGAACAACAACAACCAAGGCGTTAATTGGAGGAACAACAATCTGAGCAACCAAGGGAATTGGAATGGTAATAACAACAATTGGAAAAAACAATAACAATCAAGGTGGATAGAACAATGGGAACAAAGGAAATCGGGGGCAAGGCTTTCAAAGGCCCCCTATGTACCAACAACTTAACAATCCAACCACTTTCCCCTCTCAAGGTCCTAGTTCTTCAGGTAATGACATGGGTAGAATTGAAATATGTTCGAACAAATGATGAAGAAGAACCAAGATTTTGATGCTCAATTGGCTTCCCACAATACATCTATCCGGAACTTGGAGGTGCAATTAGGCCAAATCTCTCAATCATTGAATACTTTCCCTAAGGGTGCTTTACCAAGTGATACGGTAGTGAACACAAAGGTTGGAAACAATCATGTGACGGCGGTTACAACAAGAAGTGGGAGAGGCGGTGATGTGCATGCCTCTAAAGATAAGCAAGTTGTGGATGATGATGTTGAGTTGCGGGAAGATGATGTACCTTTGATAGTTGAAGATGTGGTTAAGAATGAGGTGAAAAATGACGTAAGGATTGACATTCATGAGGTTGAGGTGGAAACTCAAGATGTCATGAACCCGTCTAGGGAATATGTGATTGACATGCCCGAGCCGGTGGTGCCCAAAGCCAAGGCATCTTTGCCTAGACCACCTCCACCTTATCCTCAATGGTTAGCAAATCAAAAGAGTGATAACCAATTCAAAAAGTTCATTGACATGATGAAAAGCCTTACAATCAATGTGCCTTTGGTTGAGGTACTTGAAAAAATGTCGGGATATGCCAAGGTTATGTAGGATTTGGTGACGAAGAAGCGGTCGATGGATTGTGAAACAATAAAAATGACTCATCAAGTTAGTGCTATCGTACATTCTATGGCCCCAAAACTTGAAGACCCCAGAGCTTTTACTATTCCTTGCACTATTGGAAGTGCGGATTTTGCCAAGGCCCTTTGTGATTTGGGGCTAGCATAAATTTGAGGCCTTATTCGGTCTTCAAGACTTTGGGAATTGGGCAACCTAGGCCGACCTCAATGAGACTTCAAATGGCGGATCGATCAATGAAGCGACCTTTGGGCATAATTGATGATGTGCCTGTCTGGGTGGATAAGTTAATATTGCCGGCCGATTTTGTCATTTTGGATTGTGAAGTGGACTTTGAAGTCCCAATTATTCTAGGGATACCTTTCCTTGCAATGGGGAAGGGATTGGTTGATGTTGAAGCGGGTGAACTAACTTTCCGAGTGGGGGATGAGAAGGTCGTCTTCCATGTTTGCAAGTCCATGAAGCAACCCAATAGCACTGAGGTGTGCTCATTTGTGGACATTGTTACAGCTGTGATCATGGATGACACAAGTTCTATGATTAACGTGGAGGATCCCCTTGAGGCCATGCTTCTAAATCTTGAAGTCAATGATGATGCTAGCCGAGTGGAGTGTGTAAATACCTTGCTTGGAATGGGGTCCTATTCTTATGAGCCATGAAGGCTATCCTTGGAACTCGAAAATAGAAAGACGCCTCAAACTAAGCCATCAATAGAGGAACCACCGGTGTTGGAGCTGAAGGCATTGCCTCCACACCTCAAGTATGAGTTCTTGGGCCATTGTTCTACTTTACCTATTATTCTTTCCTCGTGCCTTACTAACATCCAGGTAGAAGCCACTTTGGTGGTTCTCAAAAGGAGGAAGAAAGCAATTGGGTGGATATTGGCCGATATTCGGGGAATAAGCCCTGCATTCTGTATGCACAAAATCATTTTGGAGGATGATGCAAAACCCTCCCTGGAGAATCAAAGAAGATTGAATGAGGCAATGCAAGAGGTGGTGAAGAAAGAAGTGATAAAATGATTAGATGTCGGGGTTGTGTACCGTATCTCCGATAGCTCATGGACTTCTCTAGTGCAATGTGTACCGAAGAAGGGTGGGATGACTGTGGTGACAAATGACAACAATGAACTTATTCCCACTCGAACCATTACCGGATGGAGGGTATGTATGGACTACCGGAAGCTGAACAAGGTGACACGAAAGGATCACTTTCCATTGCCATTCCTTGACCAAATGCTAAACCGTCTTGCGGGGCATGCCTTTTATTGCTTTTTTGATGGATATTCGGGTTATAATCAAATCTTAATTGCTCCAGGGGACCAAGAGAAGACCACATTCACTTGCCCATATGGCACATTTTCTTTCTCTCGGATGCCGTTCGGGTTGTGCAATGCTCCGGCGACCTTCCAATGATGCATGATGGTTATTTTCACCGACATGGCAGAAGATATCTTGGAGGTTTTCATGGATGATTCTAGTGTGGTTAGTGATTCCTTTGAAGAGTGTTTGGGTAATTTGGATAGAGTGTTGGCCCGGTGTGAAGACACAAACCTTGTACTTAATTGGGAAAAATGCCATTTCATGGTTGAAGAGGGTATAGTGTTGGGTCACAAAATTTCTAAGTATGGAATTTATGTAGACAAAGCCAAGATTGAGGTGATTTCAAGGCTCCCTCCCCCCACTTCTATCAAAGGGGTGAGGAGTTTTCTTGGGCATGCGAGGTTCTACTGGAGGTTTATCAAGGATTATTCGAAGGTAGTGAATCCTCTTTGCAAGTTGCTAGAGAAAGATGCTAAGTTCATATTTGATGAGAAATGGATAGAGGCCTTTGAACTTCTCAAGCATAAGTTGACCACCACTCCTATCATTACCGCACCTAATTGGATCTTGCCCTTTGAAATAATGTGTGATGCTAGCGATGTTGCGGTTGGAGCGGTGTTGGGTCAATGTGTGAACAAAATGTTTCATCCGTTGTACTATGTGAGCAAGACAATGAATGACGCTCAATTGAACTACACGGTGACCGAGAAGGAGTTTTTGGCCATAGTGTTTGCAATGGAAAAGTTCTGACCATACCTTATGGGGGCCAAGGTCATAATGCACACCGATCATGCCGCCCTTAGGTACTTGATAACAAAGAAAGACTCCAAGGCAAGATTGATGAGATGGGTATTATTACTTCAAGAGTTTGATCTAGAAATTGTGGACCAGAAAGGTAGTGAGAATCAAGTGGCGGACCACTTGTCCCATTTGGAGGAGGAAAGGAGTCCTTGTGATGGCCTAGAGATCAACGACTCATTTCCCGACGAACAACTCCTTGTCGTGTCAATGAATGATATGCCATGGTTTGCCGATGTTTCTAATTACCTTTGTGACCGAAATAGTCCCGTATGAGCTCTCTTCTAACCAAAGGAAGAAGCTCAAGTGGGATAGTTTTGGAATTTTATTGGGATGAGCAATACTTGTTCAAGATTTGCATGGATGGTGTGATTCGAAGGTGTGTCCCGGAGGAAGAGCAATTGAGTATTTTGGAGGCTTGTCATTCCTCTTCCTATGGTGGCCATCATGGCGGGGCGAGGACGGCTTCTAAAGTTCTTAGTAGTGGGTTTTATTGGCCAACTTTGTTCAAAGATGCGGGTGATCTTGTGAAGCGATGCGACGAGTGCCAAAGAGCGGGGGGAATTTCCAAGAAAGATGAGATGCCTTTAAACACAATTCTTGAAGTTGATATCTTTGATGTATGGGGTATCGATTTTATGGGCCCTTTGGTTAGCTTGTGTGGAAACACTTGCATTCTTGTAGAGGTTTATTATGTGTCAAAATGGGTTGAGGTTGTTGCCTTGCCTAACAATGAAGCTAGGAGTGTGGTGGCATTTTTGAAGAAGAGCATTTTCACAAGATTTGGTACACCTCGGGCAATTATTACTGATAGAGGATTGCATTTTTGTAATAGAGCCTTTGATGCCTTGCTCTCCAAGTATGGTGTCAACCACAAAGCTTTACGCCTTACCATCCTCAAGCAAGTGGCTAGGTTGAAGTGTCTAACAGGGAGATCAAGAGCATTTTGTCCAAAACTGTCAATGCCAATAGGACCGATTGGTCTAAAATATTAGATGATGCTCTATGGGCTTACCAGACCGCTTATAAGACCCCAATTGGTATGTCACCGTACCGGTTAGTGTATGGGAAAGCATGTCATCTACTAGTGGAGTTGGAGCATAAGACCATGTGGGCCTTGAGGAAGCTTAATCTTGAGTGGGATGTTACGGCCAATCTTCGTGTTGAACAACTCAATGAACTTGATGAATTCCGGTTCCATGCCTACTCTAGTTCGTTCTTGTATAAGGACAAGATGAAGTACCTTCATGATAAATATGCTCGTGCAAAGGAGTTTAAAGTTGGTGATTTGGTTCTCTTGTTCAACTCCCTGTTACGTCTATTTCCAGGAATGCTTAAATCAAAATGGAGTGAACCGTTTGAAGTTGTGTTGGTGACCCCCTTTGGTGCTCTTGATTTGAAAAACAAAAATGGTGAAGTCTTTAGAATGAATGGGCACCGTGTAAAGCATTATCTTGGGAAAATTGATGACAGCCACGTGGTGGCACTTATCCATTTCAAATGATGTGATGGTAACCCGCATTGTGCTGCAATGTTAAATCAGGTGTTTCTTGGGAGACAACCCATGTGTTTTTCTTTTTGTTTTCTTTGATTCTTTTTGTAGTATGGGATTGATTTTTGGGCTAACTGGCTGTGAGATGCTATAGGATTGAGTTGATGCAGTGCAGGACATCATTGGAAAAAAAATTCCATAGGTCTCTGAAGTTTCCAGTGCGGCTGTACTACTATTTTGTGCGGTCTGCACTGGTCAAGGGTGCTAAAAATGCTCTCTGAAGTTTGCCACCGCGACCGCGGTTGATTTGGTGCTGTCCGCGGTGGACCACCACGATCGCGGTCCATTTTGCGTGGACCGCGGTGGGTTACTGAGTTAAGCTGGAACAAAATAGCCCAGTGCGGACCGTGGTCCATTTTGTGCGGTTCGCACTGGTAGGTGAGAATGGGCCCCAGGACTTTTTCTATAAATAGTCTCTGAGGGCCTCTTTTTACCCTTTTCGAACACTTCACTCTCAGACCTAACAAAATACTGTTCATCACGCCTTACCTTGTAATTAATTGGTTAGAACTTCTTACTTCACTTCATCTCATTTTCTGGTACCATAATCTTCCCTGTACTTGTTTAATTTTGTTAATTTATGTTCTTTTTCTTAAATTCTGTTCTTCGTCCTCCCATAATTAATTCAATTGCTAGGTTAGATGGGTTTTAACTTTGATTCATGAGGACTTAGGTAGTGTAATGGACTGGGTAATCATTTAGGGCCTCTAATTAGGTGAAAAAATTGGACCTTAAAAAAAATCATGAACCCTAGTTTAGTGCCAAATCATGGGAACCCTGTGCGGACCGCGATCAACTTTGTGCAGTCGGTGGTGTCCTAGTGTGGTCCGCGTTACAATTTTGTGTGGAACGCGGTGGTGAAAGCTAAAAATATGAACTTCAGGCAGTGCGGTTGCGGTTCATTTTGTGCGGTCCACGCTGCCTAGATACAGAGAGTGGGTAGTCTGAACCCCACCTCTGTGCGGACCGCGGTTGTTTTTGTGCGGTCCGCGATGACCCTAGTGCTGCCGCGATTGATTTTGTGCGGTACGTACTGGTAAGATTCAGAGGCTATGTTTTGTGAAACCCACACCGGTGCAGACCGAGGTCATTTCTCTACGATCCATGGTGGTCCCTGTGCGGCCGCACTACCATTTTGTGCGGTCCGCACTTGGCAATTTCTGCAACACTGTGACTCTATTTTGCAATTTGTTCTGCTGCAATAACTTGAACTGCCTTGATTGATACTAACAAATACATTGAACGATGTTTGCATACAATGGTAAAAAAAAGAGGCAAGAGATCAAAACAACCCGGGAGAGGTGAATCCTCCCAGGGAGGCAAGGCAAGAAGATGATAAAACTCACTCCCAAAGCTCGGGAAAACATTAAAAGGACCAGAAAACTAATCAAAGCTGCAAACAGAGTTGCTTCCCATTCCTCGGGGAGTGAGTATCAACCGTCAAGGGACATTTCTTCAGACTCCGTGCCAGAATACATGGAAGACTGGCCGGAGAGACCTAGACAAAGAGACACCCCTCCACCATCACCCACTGCCCAAGCACCAACTAATGTTATTTCTGAGTCGTCTGGGGGCTCAGCAGCCGATAGTAGGAAATACTCCACCTCCCCCACATCTTCATTATCCGGGGAGGGTGCAGACGGAGGTGAGAAGGAGGTACAAGGGGATGAGGAGATAGCTGAAGGTGGTGAGCCTCAGGTGGGAGGCATTGCCCGAACTAGAAAGCCTGATGTTTGGGAGGATAGGTTTGTGAGCCAGGTGGCATACCACAAGTTTAGGGAGTGGTGGCTGGTGAGAAAGTTGATATAGGAGCAGAGTTTCATTGACAGAGATCTATTACCCCACAACCCTGATGTGCAAAGACAATTTAGGACTAGAGTGGGTCGGGAACATTTTATGGAGAAGTGTGTAGATGCTAACGAACACATGGTCAAAGAGTGCTATTACAATTTATCCCACATCCAAAAGGGCTACAAAGTGACCAAGGTTCGTAATAAGACAGTGTTGTTTGAAGGGAAATACCTTAACGAATACTTGGGTATTCAATGAGGAGGATGAAACTTTGTACATGGCAAAGTTGGAGATGGGCGAGGAGGTCTGTCCATGGTCAGCTCAGTACCTGGCAATCCCAGATACCGTTCCTGAGTGGTTGACTGCTGGGTTCAAAATATTGCGGAGAGGGGTTAGGAGACTTTTATTTGTACCCGATTGGATCTTACTACATATGACCAGACCCTTCCTCTCCATCGGGCTGTATTGGTTGCTTCGGTCATGGCGGGATACCCCATAAATGTGGTGAATGTGATGTCCCGCATTATCTCGTTAGTGGGAGTAGAGCATGACCGAAACTATCCTTTCCCTAGCACCCTCACTATGTACTTTTGGGACTTGAAGGTGGACAAGAAGCCCTTTGACATCAAGGTCAAGGCGACAGCCCCATTCTCCTGGTATAGCTTGAAGGGGAATGACAACTCCAAGGACAAGAACTACAAAGCCCCTACTTCTGCCCCAACTGGCCAGTCTGAAGAGCCAGTTGTAGTAGAGGTCCCTGTTTAGCCTACCTCCACTTCTGCTGGCATGCCTCCTACACCTTCCACATCTTCAGCCATTCCTCTTGGCCCTTCCACATCAGCAAGCCCGGAGATCCCATCTACCCGGGCCCATCCCATCACTGCCCACCGACAGAGCTAGGCCCTGCTGAGTATAAACAACTAGATGTAGACTGCCTCATCCAAGTTGTCCACATTGACTACTACTGTAGCGGCTCAGTTGGTACCTCAGCCAGCACAGGTCCCCCAGATATCGTTCTTGAGTGGTTGACTACTGGGTTCAAAATATTGCGGAGGACCTTAACCTTTGAGGCGAGGGGTTGGGAGACTTTTATTTGCACCCGATTGGATCTTACTACACATGACCAGACCCTTCCTCTCCATCGAGTTGTATTGGTTGCTTCGGTCATGGCGGGATACCCCATAAATGTGGTTAATGTGATGTCCCGCATTATCTCGTTAGTGGGAGTAGAGCATGACCGGAACTATCCTTTCCCTAGCACCCTCACTATGTACTTTTGGGACTTGAAGGTGGACAAGAAGCCCTATGACATCAAGGTCAAGGCGACAGCCCCGTTCTCCTTGTATACCTTGAAGGGGAATGACAACTCCAAGGACAAGAACTACAAAGCCCCTACTTCTGCCCCAACTGGCCAGTCTGAAGAGCCAGTTGTAGTAGAGGTCCCTGTTTAGCCTACCTCCACTTCTGCTGGCATGCCTCCCAGACCTTCCACATCTTCAGCCATTCCTCCTGGCCCTTCCACATCAGCAGGGCCGGAGATCCCATCTACCCGGGCCCATCCCATCACTGCCCACCGGCTGAGCTAGGCCCTGCTGAGTATAAACAACTAGATGCAGACTGCCTCGTCCAAGTTGTCCACATTGACTACTACTGTAGCGGCTCAGTCGGTACCTCAGCCAGCACAGGTCCCACAGTCGATAGAGGATGTTTTGAAGGAGATACGTCAGAACCAGAAGAAAATCCTCACCACTCAGGATGCATTGACCAAGGTAGTCGAATCACACAGCAAGGCTCTCAAGGAGCTTGCTAAGGAGCATAAGAAAATGCGGAAGACACGGGCCTCCAAGGAGTCTGTGAAGGAGTTGTGGGCAGATGTTGATAGACTGAAGGCAGATCAGCTGCCTTTGGACCTGATTCTTGATGATCTAGTCCCAGCAGCTCATCCACAGCCGGAGTAGACCCAGAGGCCTTTGAAGAGGAGGAAAATTCCTAGAGCAGTTGATGCCATCATCTAGTTAGTGAACCCACCAGAGGCTTCCTCCAGTCAGCCACAGGATGTACCAGTTCCAGAGCCTATCCAGGTCCAGGCCCAGGTCCCAGTAGCAGCGGATCAGACCACCGGGAACCAGTCTGAGGTTCCCGAGCACACAGAGGACCCAGGGACCACCTATGATCCTATGTAGACAGACACAGTTTAGGGAGTCTTCTATATCCTTTTTCTATATCTTTTGGTGCTTATTTAGACTAGTTGGCATTGGGGACAATGCCAACTTTTATTTGAGGGGGTGAGCCCTACATTTTTATGGATGGCTATATATATTGATATTTTTATGATTTCTTGATTTTTCACATTTGGTCTGTATATAATTTGATATTATCGCGCTTTTATTTCACTTTTGGTCTGTATATAAAGTTACATTTCATTGTATATATTCATCCCTTCTATTGTATATTCAAGTCCCCTCTTATATATATTTATTCTATTTTCCGCAAATTTTTTCATTTTTAGCTTCTTATTTAGGATTCGTAGCTTTTTGTTTTCGTAGTTTGAAATAAGCCTTTGGTTTTCTTAATGCCACAGTTCTTTTCAAAAGTGGAGTGTTGTGTGAACCGGGTGGCTCTTCCCAATGATGGATGGCGTAACAACCTTCTTAAGGATTTGAGTCTGTTTTCTTTTTGGCGTAACAACCTTCTTAAGGGTTTGAGTCTGTTTTCTTTTTGTTTTTAGTAGTTTGTAGTTAAGGGTACCTCAATCAAAGCTTTACTTTGGCCTAGCACATTTGCCTTTGATCTTATGGTCAAAAATAAATTGTTGTGGTTAGGATGGTGAAAGTCGTGACCTTGAGACTCTTGTGTTGACCGATATTCATCAAGTGGTTTTTTGGGACCATTGTGTGCTCAAATCGTATCTAAGGTCATTGTGGGCCCCGACTCCATGTCTTTAGCGATCCCTTAGTTTGTGTGCTGAGTAATTGAATTGTGAGTCCAAGTCCCGAGCCATTGGTCTAGAACTTGCCCTGAATGTTTGTTGAGGTGAAATCCTAAGTGAATTTTGACTTGAAACATGATTACAGGCTCTCCTTGATCCAAATGATAGGTTGAACAATTCCATAGCCTACCATTGATAAGATCCCTAGTCAACTCTTTTGAGCCTTAAACCTTTTTCTTTCAAGAACCATGATACAAGCTTATACCCGTTCTAAAAGATACCCTCTCTTGGCACCCCAAATCTTTCCTTTAGCACATGGCAAAAGTATAAGTTTGGGGGGAGATATGAAGATTGAAACAAAGTGGTAAAAAGGCACAAAAATGAAGAAAAGGAAAGGCGATGAAAAAGAAAGAAAAGCAAAAAGACAAAAAGAATGTTCAATGTGAAAAATAATAAAAAGGGATTTAAGAAAAGCAATGAATGAAAGGCGTGAAAAGTTGAAAAAGGAGAAAAGGTGCGAAAAGCACAAGAAAGAGTGACATGGTGTCTCTCTAACCCCTTAGAAAGAAGTGAAATGACTCAAAAAGCCAAGTGAATTGTTCCAAATGAATAAAAAGAAGTGCTTAAGGGAAGATGGAACCCACTTGAACAAAAACATGACCTACCCTAGACCAAAAACCTTCACAATAACTCCACAAAAGCCCTATATGATCTTGAGTCAAATGAAGCTTACATTAGTGGATACTTACATAAGGGGCAAGCATATGGTACTTAGAGCCGGACTTGTGACCTCTCCTTGAGAGAGATGAGTGAATTTCCAATATCCTCGTTTTGTGTGCCACTATTCTAAAGGTGAGGTTTGCTTAGGGAGAGTTGAGGATGTGTGAGTTTGGGTTCCACAATGACCAAAGTAATTGAAAGAGTTCTATGATGTGTTGAGTCAACTCTTGATGCTCTTGTGTCACACTTGATCCATGGTTTTTCAAAGGTTAAATGTTGTTAATGACTCATGTGTGTCGAGGGAATTGTTAGTCCCAATTGATGCTAGCTAAGGTTGCATTAGGAAAGCTGAAAATTTCTTGGATTTTTCCTTAAGGGGTGGGTCTTATTTTGTTTTCTTGAGGACAAGCAAATGCTTAAGTTTGGGGGAGTTGATAACTAGGGATTTTGACACATTTTATACCACTTTGTGCTTATGCTTTGATTTTAAATTCATACAAAATAGTCCCAAAAGGCTCATAGGTTGTTCTTGATTGCAGGTTTGATCAACAAAGTGACAAGATATCAAAGATCGGCTCAAAAGGAGTGAAACCTGCACAAGTACCAAAAGACAATACAAACTTAGGAAAAACAAGCCTAGTGCGACCGCACTATAATTTGTGATGTCCGCACTAGAGAGGTTCAGAGACTCAGCATTTCAGGCTTCGAAGCAATGCGGCCACACTAAACTTGTGCGGTCTGCGGTGGACTTCCGCGGCCGCGCTACCATTCTGTACAGTCCGCAGAGGCAAGGTTCAGAGGGATGCCAAGTGGAAACATTCAAGCCTGTGCGGTCCACGGTCGATTTTGTGCGGACCGCGCTAGAAGCCTCCGCAGCCCCAGTCCATTTTCTGCAGTTCGCAGAGCCTGCGTTCAGATAGTCGAAATTTCAAGTTGAAGAGCCTAGTGTGGCCGCACACCATTTTGTGCGGTCCGCACTGACCCCGCAGGGGCAATTTTGTCTAGTTTTTCCAGCTTAGTATAAATAGATTCTTTTTTCATTTTTATGGCATCAGATGTTATAACAGTGTAGCTGCGCTCGTGAGACGATATTTCTTAGCCATTTTGGGCACCTTTACTTAGTTTTAGTCATTGAATCTTTGTATTTACTTTAGTAATTAATTAATATGTTTTTCTCTTCATCTATTTCTCTAATTTTCTCTTCAGGCATGAGTAGCTAGACCCATTAACTAGGGTTGTGTCTCAACCCTATTGTGGGTAATTGATGGGTGTTGTGATTTAAGGTTAGATTGACTATGGGTGTTTGTTATTTGGGTCAATTTTATAGTTTAGTTTAATTTATGAATTAGTGGTTGCAAACACTAGTTTTTGCTAAGTTGACTTGGGCTCTTCTTGAGAAAGAAAGCCTGTCTCAAAAATTGACTCAACAAGGAATTGGGATGGACTCAAGAGATTTGATAGTCCTAATTAAAGGGTTAAACCTCAAGAAAGTAATTACCCGACTTGAACCCTAGTTGCTTGGGCAAATATGCATATCCAATTGGTCTTGAGAAAGTCAATTGGGCAAAACCACTCTTTCTACCGAGAGGTGTAGAGTGGGTAGTATCGAGCAACATTTATAACATATTCCTCAATCATGCCAATTGTGCCTTAGCTGAAATTACCCGTCAATTAGCCACGGTGAAAGTCACTACCCTAGTGTCTTTTAAACCATTAGATACAACTTGTAGCAATTTACTCTTAGTTTAATTTCGTTGCAATTATAATTTATAGTTTGATCGTAATAGAATATAAAGAAAAACCAAAAATGAATATATGTGATATTTGGAATTGATACACAATTCAAACCTAAATAGATACTCTACTCCAATTCTAGCTCTCTGTGAAAATCGATCCCGACCCAAAATTGGGTAAAAGCTACTGCGACCCTCTCTCGCTACTTTTTAGTGGTGCAGAGTAGGCTGCGATAAGCAGCATACAGAGGTGATTCCTCGGATCTTTTCCAGGAGAATTGAGGTAGTGTTGCTTGGCGTACCCTGGAGTCCCCTTCCTATCTCTATTGCTATTTTCTTGTATCAGACAATATTGTTTTCTTTTCAAATCTTATACATCGTATTCTAGTTGCTCACATACTCTGTGACACTAAATCTTGAGATGTTACGCAAAAGACGTATGGTTTAGACTTATTATCATATGTATTTGAGTTTAATTTTACGGAAAAGGGTTCAAAATAGCCCTAAACAAATGAAAAAGGTTTATAAATACCCGACATCCACCTATTGGGCTAAAAATTCCCCTCAATTAACTTTTTTGGGTCACTTATTCCCTTTGACCAAGTGTCTGCGTTCAGTCCTTTCCTATTAGTCTTGGTGATGGATGCACTAACTCTTCATATTCAAGGGGAGGTGCCATGGTGTATGCTATTTGCTGATGACATAGTTCTAATTGACGATACACGAGGTAGAGTCAATGAGAGGCTAGAGGTTTGGAGAATGTCCTTGAGTCTAAAGGTTTCACGTTGAGCAAGACGAAGATAGAATACCTTGAGTGCAAATTTGGGGCCGAGCCAATGGAAGTGGGAGTGGAACTGAGGCTTGACTCTCAAGTCATTCCTAAGAGAGGTAGTTTCAAGTACCTTGGGTCAGTTATTCAGGGGATCGGGGAGATCGATGACGATGTCACACACCGTACAGGGGTGGGGTGGATGAAGTGGAGGTTAGCGACGGGAGTCCTGTGTGACACGAAAGTGCCACTATCACTATAAGGTAAGTTTTATAGAGCAGTGGTTAGGCCTGCCATGTTGTATGGGACCGAGTGTTGGTCGTTTAAGAACTCACACATCTAAAAGATAAAAGTAGCAGAGATGAGGATGTTGAGGTGGATGTGCAGACATATAAGGATGGATAAGATTAGGAATGAATATATTCGAGAGAAGGTGGGTGTGGCCTCCATGGAGGACAAGATGCAGGAAGCAAGACTCAGATGGTTCGGGCATATTCAACGGAGGAGCACTGATGCACCGGTGAGGAGGTGTGAGCGACTGGTTGTGGTGGGCACGAGGAGAGGTAGAGGGATACCTAAGAAGTATTGGGGAGAGGTGATTAGGCAGGACATGGCACCACTTAGGATTACTAAGGACATGGCCCTTGACAGAAAATTGTGGAGGTCGAGCATTAAGGTTGTAGGTTAGGGGGAAGTTGTGAATATTTCTATAGCGCACTAGAGTGAGACTAGCCAGTTAGGAGTTAGTCTTAGGATGCTACTGGTCAGCTACTGATGCAGGGTTTTATCTGCTAGATATTATTATACCTTCCATAGTATTTCCTATATTTCTTATGTTGCTGTTATTTTATTTTTTATGTTATTTTATTATGAGTCTATTGATAGTACTAATATATCGTCTCTTGTTGCTTTTTTGAGCCGAGGGTCTCCTGGAAACATCCTCTCTGCCCCTCAGGGTACGAGTGAGGTCTGCATACTTATTACCTCCCCAGACCCCACTTGTGAGATTATACTGGGCCGTTGTCGTTGTTGTTGTTGTTATGCCATTTGACCGTTAGGTCAAGGCTAAATTAAAAATTATTATTATTCCTTTTTTAAAACTTAAAAAAAAATTATTTTGCTAAATATTTTTGTTTTTTAAAACTAATGCACCAATAGGGCCCACTAATTTAGTAAAGTCTTCTTAATATTTTTTTCAGTTTTTACAAAAAACAATTCAGTTTTTACAAAAAATATATTATTCCAGTTTTTTTAGAGCAGTTTTTTTGTAAAAATTGGAAAATAATGTTTTAATAAATATTTTTGTTTTTAAATTTTTTTACCAGTTTTTAAAGCATTTCGTTTTATTTTTTATTTTTATTTTTTTAAAGAAAAATAATTTTTTTAAACTGGAAAAAATGAAAAAAAGAAATACTTCTCAAAAATGAATTTTTTTTTTTAGTTTTTAAAAAACGAAAAAAATTTATTAAAATCATTTTTTTATTTTGTTTTTAAAAAAAATCAGTTTTTACAGAACTAAATTCTTTAAAAAACTGAAAAAATATTTTTTTTTATTTTTTGTAAAAACTGAAAAAAGAAAAAGAAGACTTTACTAAATTAGGGGACTACTAGTGCATTAATTTAAAAAATAAAAATATTTTGTAATTTTTTTCTTTTTAAGTTTGACAAAACGAATAATATTTTTAATTCAGCATTAACCTAATGGTCAAAGGCTATAAGTGAACCAAAAAAGTTGATGGAGGGATATTTTTAGCCTAATAGGTGGATGCAGAGTATTTTCTAATAGTTTAGGGGCATTTTAAACTCTTTTCCGTTAATTTTATTCTATCTCAATATAATGTTACATGTTAGACTAGCTCTTTATTTTTTGTTAAGTGTCGTCTTTCCTAGAAAGTCGTGTTATGCGTCATCATGACCATATGGGTGAGAATTTTGATCGTGACACGAGAACAATCTAAGGTCATACAATGCAACATTACACAATACAGTAAACAAGAAATGTTAAGGACATGAAGCAGGTAAATACATCTATCTAACAACAAATAAGGGAATATAGCAAGCAAAAGCATAAAGCAAATAGAAGCAACTAACAATTGAAGATAGTTAACAAGTGGAGGCATATATGTGTCAAGAAGACATGTATCAGATTAGGGCACATATTAAAGTAAAGTACGAAATAAGTAAAAGACATGTCACAATTTAAGGTATAAATTATGCTAGAATATCCCAAATGCTTATACCCATGACAACGCATGTGCATTCGTCGCCTTGCATATACGTTGCCCCACACATAATTCATGTAGCAAATAGATCAATCATATCCTAATTTTCTCAAATCAAGATTAACCACAATACTTACTGAATATTTGGGGTCGGTTATACTCATACTACACTTCTGCACTTCTTATGCAGATCCGATATGGATTCCAGCAGCATTCAAAGTTGATTGCTCAGACCTTTTCCAGGAGACTTGAGGTATGCTGCTTGACATTCGTAGACCTTGGAGTCCCTTTCCTATCTCTATTATTTTTTCTTGTATCCGACAGTATTGCTTTCTTTTCAAGCTTAATATGTAGTATTCTAGTGGCTCATGTACTCTATGACACTAAATCGTGGGAGGTTATGTAAAAGGCGTATGGTTTGGACTTATTATCATATGTATCTGAGTTTACTTTTATTCTATCTCAATATTATGTTACCTATTAAACTAAATTCTTATTTATTGTTAAGTATTGGCTTTTCTAGAAAGAAGTATTAGGTGTTATCGCGATCCTATGGGTGGGAATTTCGGTCGTGATAGGCTGACGCATAGGTGACACTATTAGATATACTTTATATGCTTATGGATATTTTGTTGATACGCATAAGTTGCATTATGAAATGATACCTATGAGTTTCTATATATATATATATATATATATGTTGTTTTTTATTTATGCGCTAGAGGGGCGATGCCCGGGCACAAACATATCAGGTACTTTTTTCAAATTGAGGTGATAACAGAATACAAAGTGCCCTTTATTGGAATCAAAAATAGGAACAACTACAATAAAATAGTTTCTTTTACAACATGGGTATTTACATGAGATTTATTCTTAGGATGCCTCCAAAGACACAAAAAGATATAGAAAAAAAAAGACAACAGTGCCTTACGACAACCAATCTTGAGCCTTAGTTACTGCATATTTTTGAGCTCTGCCTCTTCTTTAAGCAAGACTCAACAGTTGTTCAAAATTAATTCTTATTAAGTTCCAAGTGCTCTGTAATGAAGAGGCGGATTTAGGAAAGTAGGAGGATATGGTATTGTTATATGGGGATGTAGAAGCTTCTATGGGCTAAATATTTGGGCCATTATAAATGAAGACATATTGGAATACATATTGAAGACATATTGGGCCAAGTTAATCAGAAGTCGGTGGCCCACTTGTACCAGCCCAACCAACATTAACAAACAATAAATATACAATTGAAGGGAGGAGTCCAGTCAGTTTTTTCGGTAAATTATGTTAGTCCCTAACAAATTCTCTCTCTTTCCTCTTTCTTCTCTTTCTTCCTTCTTAATTCTAACTTCCTTCTTCTCTTAATTTCTCAGGTAAATCCATGGAGTATCTAGCTATTCTGTAAATAGCTAGAACTACTGTAATCTCCATTGATGAACAATCGTTCCTTGATCAATAAAGTCCTGCTTCTTCTAATTTGTTCCAATTATAATATTCTATTCTAGTTCATTACAGATTTGGTATCAGAGCAAGTCCTGGCACCATGACAGTACCAGAAACTAGGGCTAAAACTAGAGAAGAAAATATAAAGAAATTGGAGAATCAATTACAGAATTACATGTCAGTGACAAACAAAAATCTGGAGTCCAACTACTCAAAAATGGATGAATTACATCATAAGTTTGACATAATGATGGATAAAATCTTTGTCAACAAGGATGGAATCTTGGGAAGCGCACCCTCAGGAAATCTCCTGGTACAAGGTTCTTGAAGCAGAGCAAGGATGGGGGAGCCTCACGAGCAGCCTATGGGGAGGTATCACTCAAACAGTTCAACTTCAAAGGTAGACTGTCCATACTTTGAAAATGGTGATCCCAGGTCATGGTTGAGGAAGTGTGAAAGGTACTTCCATTATAATCACATCTCTTATCCTCAGCATAAGCTTAAAGCTGATGTTCTTCATTTAAATGGAAAGGCTGAGTCATGGTACTTTGCATATCAAGTTAGTAGAGGTGTGGTGAGATGGCCAAACTTTGTGGAGGAAATCTGCAAAACATTTAATGATTCAGATAATAGTAATCTGATCACGCCCAATGTATATCCTCTAAATAGGATTCTGCGGACGTTGCAAATAAAACCCAAGTATTAAGCTC
>MDKF010688074.1:0-10707 GCA_026770625.1 Nicotiana glauca
ATTAAATGTTCTGGAGTTCCAAATCATGCTCTTACTCTAAAGGTTGGTATTCCAGTAATGTTATTAAGAAATATTAATCAGTCAGCAGGATTATGTAATGGAACAAGGTTGATCATAACTAAACTTGGAAATCAAGTTATTGAAACCAAGGTGTTAGCAGGACAGATGGCCGGACAGAAAGTGTTTATTCCAAGAATGACATTGACTCCATCTAATGCTAGAATTCCATTTAAGTTCCAGCAAAGACAATTTCCAATCATCGTTTCTTTTGCCATGACAATCAACAAAAATCAAGGACAGTCATTGTCTCATGTGGGATTATTTTTGAAGAAACCAGTTTTTACACATGGATAACTATATGTTGCTGTTTCTTGGGTGACAAGCAGAAAGGTATTAAAAATTTTGGTTTGTGATGACGATGGGCAAATAACTACTGAAGCTACAAATGTTGTATTTAAAGAAGTATTTCGAAATTTAGTCTGACACTCGAAAGATAATCATTGTCTTTTTTGAGGTTTAAGTACTACTTTTGTTGCTGAGTTTCATTAACAAAGTGCGACAATAGCTGTTCATAAGATATCTGAAACGTGTAATAGGTACGCTTTACTTTTCTGTTCTTTTTTATATATATTTCTCTCTTTCTCTATTTTATATATAAATTAACATTTCATAAATTGTTGCAAATACAAATCTGTCAGGATTTGCCATAACATAGATTAACGAGACTTCTTACATCGCATTTGTGAAGAAGCACAAAATATCATGTATGAATTTTTTATTTTTACATTTCCTCTTCAATTATATTAATTGCAACAGATTATAAGCTGGATTTTACAATATTCTATTTGGAACAACTAAGTAAATGCTATTTGTTTTCGTTTTCTTATTTTCTGCATTTTTTTGTTTTGTAATGTCGATTTCAAAGAGGGGATTGTCACTAGAGGTTAAACTTGGCCACTGCTTCAAATTTGGAATTAGTACTGGAGATGATGTTCAATGTCAGCTTTCAAAGGTGATTGGATATCTACCTTGTGTGTGTACTTATGATATCTACCGGTTAATTTGAATACTATTTTATCCTTAAAAAGCATTCTGTATTTTATATCCTAACAATAGAATCGCACTCTAAAAATCACCTCAGCAAGCTTTAGGTTCAGATCACCAGATCTGTCATTGCAATATTAATAGAAAAAAATTATGTTTCCCTTATGCATTGTGATCTTATGTTCTTTAGGCACCACTAGCTTTGTAGGGTAGATTTACCGAAATCCTTTCCCAACTATGAGTCGACTACACTACTACTGAAATTAGTAGTTACTCTAGGACATTTGGTTTCCTAAAGTTTGTTTATGCTCAATTTGCTTCTTTTTTCTCCCTCATGAGTGTTTAGCTATATCATGTCTAGATAAATGAAAGAGTTCTGCTAAAAGGGAACATTTATGAGCTTTTGAATTGGACAGAGGCTTTCCCACTGATTATTCCATTTCTCTTTTGAAGAAAGAATGAATAAACTTTATTGATTCTATTTCAGACCTATGGTAAAAAGTAAATATATCCCCTCTCTAATAGCTTAAGCTCTTAAACGAGGTAGTCAACAAATTCAATATGGTAATATAAGAGTAGGTAGATGTCCTTGGTTTAGGTTTCATTGCCAACGATTAGGAAAAATAATTCACATGTTTGTCTCAAGAAAAAGAGTCAGGGCTGCACATGAAGATGTTTAGATAAATCTTGACTAAATTATAAAGCTGCTATAAACAGTGAGTCTCATTTGAGATATTGATGCAACAAAATGTCACGACCCGAATTTCCCACCATCGGGATCATGATGGCGCCTACTCGTGGTAGCTAGGCAAGTGTCACGACCCGGATTTTCCACCATCAGGATCGTGATGGTACCTACTCGTGGTAGCTAGGCAAGCCAACATATTTACCCTTTCATTACTAGACAATTACTTTAACAGTTTACAGCAACAATATAGAACATGAAATTTAACAAGAATAATAGCGGAAGTCTAATTTATAATTATGAATCATGACGCGGAACAGTCATTAATAGCCTCAACCCAAGATTTGGTGTCACAGTACTCACGAACTATTAATACAATGGTCTGAAAGAAATACATACGTTGTCCGTCTCGAAAACAATGAGGCAACAGTCTAAAAGAGAACATAAAGAGAGACGCCGGGCCCGCGGACGCCTGCAAGGCTACCTCAGTCTCGTAAAAATAAAAACTTGCTCCTGCACTACTGCTGCTGCTGCTCCTCAAAACCTGGACCTGTGCAAAAAAGCACAGAAGTGTAGTATCAGCACAACCGACCCCATGTGTTGGTAAGTGTCTAGCCTAACCCCGACGAAATAGTGATGAGACTAGACTGGACACCATATAAACCTGTGTAGTTATAAATATATAGCGGAATATTGAATACAAGGCAATTAACAACATGGAAGGGGAAACATGCTATGGGGAGATACAATACTAACAGCAATCCCATGTAACAAAATTAAAGCAACTCAGATTCAGAATGAACAAGGAATCAACACTCAATACAAACACATGGTATCAATAACTGTTGCAGCGTGCAACCCGCTCCACAAATATAACTGTTGCGGCGTGCAACCCGCTCCACATATATCACTATTGCGGCGTGCAACCCGCTCCACAAATAACAATGTTGCGATGTGCAACCCGCTCCACATATATCACTGTTGCGGCGTGCAACCCGACCCATACCATTTATCAGGTATCACTGTTGCGGCGAGCAACCCGACCCTCATAGATCATTGATGCGGTGCACAACCCGATCCTCAATATTATTGTTGCGGCGCGCAACCCGATCCTCAATATCATTGTTGCGGCGCACAACACGATCCTCAATATTATTCAACAGTCTGACTCCCCAAACAGCAGTCACAATTAAGGGACATAACAATAAGCAAATATTTGACAAAAATCCCGGCAAGGGAAAGAATCCAACAAGTTCAACCAAACTTCCCGACAAGGGAATAATCAACAAAGCTTTCTTTTCTTACTTTTCTTATCTTATAATTCACTCTACCATTTTGAGCCAACGCTCCAAAGAATCCAGTCATTTCATATACTTTCAATATTCGTATCACAATTCGAGCCAATGCTCCCAGGAATCAAGTGATCCTATCACCGTTCACATGTTATTCACAACATATAGAAATTCTCCAATAGATATGAAGTTTACAACCAATTCTTGATAATCACATTATAAGGACTCACAGTCGTACTAGACACCAATGTATAGATACTCGTCACCATGCCTATACATCGTACTCGATCACATATCAATTAGCAACAAGACTCAACTCATATTCCCTCAAGCTAGGGTTAAACCAAACACTTACCTCGGTCCAAAGAATAGCAATCAACCCTCAAATACCGCCTTTCCTCTACAATCCGTCTCCAAAACAGTGATATCTAGGCATAATTAATTCAATAATTTCAATAAAGACTCAATGACAACATCCCATAGCCTAGATATGAATTTTCTAGCATTATTCCAAAAATATCAAAATTAGAAATTGGGCCCACATGGTCCAAACTCAAGGCTCGGACCAAAACCCAATCACCCATAACCCCACGAGTCCAAATATATAATTTGTTTTAAGATTCGACCCCAAATTGAGGTTGAATCACCCAAAATTCTCAAAACCCTAACTCTTCCCAAAACCCATAATTTCTACTTTGATTTCATGATTTATGGCTAGGATTTCAGTAATTAATGAAGGAAATTGAAGAAAACAAGTTAATTGATGCTTACCCAAGAAATTTTGATGAAGAAGTGCTCTAAAATTCGCCCTAGGACTTTGGAGAAGGAAGAGCTCGTGAAGGGTTATGTTTCTCCTGTCACTGGTTCTATTTTTTGACTTAAAACTTCGCTGGGCAAAATTTCCCTTCGCGCTCGCGGGAAAGGGGCCGCGTTCGCAAAGGGTAAATTGGGAAATACATTGCGAACGCGTGAAAGGGAACGCGACCACGTAGAAGAAAATATTGGGGGTCAGGGACTGTTATACGCGAACGCGATAGGGGAATCGCGAATGCGGTGAAGGGGGGTTTGTAACTACGCGAACGCGGGGAGACCCACGCGAACGCGTTGAGTAGACTGGTTAACTTACGCGTTCGCGAGATGAAAGATGCGAATGCGAAGAAGGAACCTATGGGGGCCTTGAACTTGGCTTACGCGATCGCGATAGGGATGACGCGAACGCAAAGGAGGGAAACATCAAAGCATTGCGAACGCGAGCCTGTGGCCGCGTTCGCGAAGAACAAATTGTCTGTGTAAAACATGCAGCAAAAATCTGATCCTTTCCTAAGTGTAAAAACACCTCGAACCACCTCCAATTTACTCCGGAGCCCTCGGGGCTCCTAACCAAACACACACACTAACACCATACAAACTTACTCGAGCGATCAAACCGCCAAAATAACATCAAAATCATTGAATCAAGCCTCAAAACTCATGATTTTTCTTCTAAACTTCATAAACTTTCAAACATGGAACTTATAGTCCGAAACACGCCAAACGACGTCCAATTTCGACCAAACTTCACAGAAAGCGCTTAAACAATATCTAAGGCTTGTACCGGGCGTCGGAACCAAAATACGAGCCCGATACCATAGTCTTTTAATCAATTTTCACTACTATTTTCCTTAATAATTTATGAAAAACAATTTAACAGAAAAATTCTTTTACTCGGGTTCTAGACCTCGGATTTCGACTCGGGGCACATGCCCGAGTCCTATATTTTTCTACGGACCCTCCGGGACCGTCAAATTACGGGTCCGGGTTCGTTTATCAAAAATGCTTACCGAAGTCAACTTTAATCATACTAATATCAAAATTCTTCAAATTTTTCACAGATTTCACATATTTCAACATAAAAGCTTTCCAGCTACGCGCCCGGACTACGCAGGCAAATCGAGGCAAGTAAAAGTGAGGTTTTTAAGGCCTCAAAAACACAGAACGAATGAGAAAATAGGTGATGACCCTTTGGGTCGTCACATCCTCCACCTCTAAAACAACCGCTCGTCCTCGAACGGAAAAAAGAAGGAAGTACCTGAGTCGGGGAACAGATGTGGATAACGGCTCCGCATATCAGACTCAGACTCCCAGGTCGAGGCCTCAGAGGGCTGACCTCTCCACTGAACACGCACAGAGGGAAAACTCCTTGATCTCAACTGACGAACCTGCCTTTCTAGAATACCTACCGGCTCCTCCTTACTAGATAAATCCTTGTCCAACTGGACAGTGCTGAAGTCTAACACATGGGTAGGATCGCCGTGATACCTCCGAAGCATAGACACGTGAAAAAACTAGATGCACGGCTGATAAGCTAGGTGGCAGTGCAAGTCTATAAGCCACCTCTCCTACTCGATCAAGAATCTCAAACGGACCAATGTACCTAGGGCTAAGCTTTCCCTTCTTACCGAACCTTATCACGCCCTTCATAGGGGACATACGGAGCAATACTCGCTCACCAACCATAAAAGTTGCATCTCGGACCCTATGGTCCGCATAACTCTTCTGCCTGGACTGAGCTGAACGAAGCCTCTCCTGAATGACCTTGACCTTGTCTAAGGCCTCCTGGACTAAGTCTGTACCCAATAGCCGAGCCTTTCCCGGCTCAAACCATCCGACTGGAGACCGACATCACCTACCACACAACGCCTCATATGGAGCCATCTGAATTCTGGACTGGTAGCTGTTGTTGTAGGTAAACTCTGCTAAATGCAAAAACTGGTCCCACGAGCCTCCAAAATCAATGACACAAGCCCGGAGCATATCCTCCAATATCTGAATAGTCCTCTCGGACTGCCCGCCCGTCTGAGGATGGAACGATGTGCTCAACTGAACCTGGGTGCCTAACTCTTGCTGAACCGCTCTCCATAAGTGCAAGGTAAACTGCGTACCCTGATCTAAAATGATGGATACCGGTACACCATGAAGGCGAACAATCTCTCGGACATAAATCTCCGCTAACCTTTCGGATGAATAGGAGACTGCTACTGGAATGAAGTGCGCTGACTTGGTCAGCCTATCAACAATGACCCAAATAGCATCAAACTTCTTCCGAGTCACCGGAAGTCCAGTAACGAAATCCATGGTAATCCTCTCCCACTTCCACTCGGGAAGCTCAATCCTCTGAAATAAACCGCCGGGCCTCTGATGCTCATATTTGACCCGCTGACAGTTCAAATACCGAGCTACATACACAACAATATCCTTCTTCATTCTACTCCACTAACAATGCTGCCGCAAGTCCTGATACATCTTCGCGGTGCCCGGGTGAATAGAATACCTGGAACTGTGAGCCTCCGCTAAGATCAACTCTCGAATCGCATCAACATTGGGCACACAAACTCGCCCCTGCAATCTCAAAACTCCATCATCACCTAAGGTCACCTTCGTGGCACCTCCACGCTGCACCGTGTCTCTCAGGACACATAAATGGGGATCATCAAACTGCCGATCACGGATACGCTCCAATAGAGAAGAACGAGCGACTGTGCAAGACAATACCCTGCTGGGCTCAGAAATATCTAATCTCACCAATCGATTGGCCAAGTCCTGAACATCTAAAGCAAGCGGTCTCTGGCTGACAGGAATATAAGACAGACTACCCATGGTGGCGAATTTCCTACTCAATGCATCGGCCACCACATTGGACTTACCCAGGTGGTATAAGATAGTAACATCATAATCTTTCAACAACTCTAACCACCTTCGCTGCCTCACATTCAACTCCTTCTACTTAAACAGATACTGAAGGCTCTTGTGATCCATGTACACCTCACACGTCACACCATATAGATAATGCCTCCAAATCTTCAAAGCATGAACAACAGCTGCCAACTCTAGATCATGAACCGGATAATTCTTCTCGTGGATCTTCAACTATCTCGAAACATAGGCAATGACTTTGCCATCCTGCATCCATACTGCTCCAAGGCCAATACGGGAAGCATCACAATAGACTGTGTAAGGCCCTGAACCCGTGGGCAGAACCAATACCGGTGCCGTAGTCAGAGCTTTCTTGAGCTTCTGTAAGCTCGCCTCACACTCATCTGTCCATCCGAACTGGGCACCCTTCTGGGTCAATCTGGTCATCGGGGCTGCAATAGAAGAAAACCCCTCTACGAACCGACGGTAATAACATGCTAACCCTAAGAAACTCCGAATCTCGGTCACTAAAGCTGGTCGAGGCCAATTCTTAACTACCTCAATCTTCTTTGGGTCCACCTGAATACCCTCTGCCGACACAATATGACCCAGAAATGGAACCGAACTCAACCATAACTCACACTTCGAAAACTTAGCATATAGCTGACTATCCTTCAGAGTTTGAAGAACCACTCTGAGGTGTTGCTCGTGCTCTTCCTGCCTGTGGGAGTACACCAGGATATCATCAATAAATACTATTACGAATAAGTCTAGAGATGGCCTGAACACTCGGTTCATCAGGTCCATAAACGCTGCTGGGGCATTGGTCAACCCAAATGACATGACTAAAAACTCGTAGCGCCCATATCGAGTGCGGAATGTTGTCTTAGGGACATTAGACGCCCTAATCTTTAGCTGATGGTAGCCAGATCTCAAGTTTATTTTTGAAAATACCTTTGCTCCCTGAAGCTGGTCAAACAGATCATCAATCCTCGGTAGTGGATATTTGTTCTTTATCGTCACTTTGTTCAATTGCCGGTAATCAATACACATCCGCATCAAACCATCCTTCTTCTTCACAAATAACACCGGCACACCCTAAGGAGAAACACTAGGCCTGATAAAACCCTTCTCTAGTAAATCCTGCAGCTGGTCCTTTAACTCCTTCAACTCTGGCGGGGCCATGTGATATGGCGGAATAGAAATGGGCTGCGTGCCCAAAGCCAGATCAATACAGAAATCAATATCCCTGTCGGGCGGCATACCCGGCAGGTCTGAAGGGAAAACCTTGGGGAACTATCGAACAATAGGAACAGAGTCAATAGAGGGAACCTCTGCGCTGGAGTCGCGGACATACGCCAGATAAGCTAAACACCCCTTCTCGACCATGCGTCTAGCCTTAATATATGAAATAACACTGCGGGTGGCATGACCTAGGGTCCCTCTCCACTCTAGTCGGGGCAATTCTGGCAATGCCAAGGTCACGGTCTTGGCGTGACAATCTAAGATAGCATGATACGGGGACAACCAATCCATCCCCAAAATAACGTCGAAATCCACCATATCTAAAAGCAGTAAATCAACACGGGTCTCAAGACACTCAAACACAACCACACAAGAACGATGCACCCGGTCGACTATAATGGAGTCACCCACTGGTGTAGATACATAAACAGGAATGTCCAAAGCATAACTAGACATAGCCAGGCAGGGTGCAAAATAAGACGACACATATGAATATGTAGACCTAGGGTCAAATAGCACCGATGCATCTCTATCACAAACCAGTATAGTACCTGTAATGTCTGCGCCTGAAGACTCAGCCTCTAGCCTGGCTGTTGGCTGGCCTCTACCTCTAAAACCTCTACCTCCACCTCTAACACCTCTACCACCGCCTCTAGCTAGCTGGGCACGCTGTGGAACCTCCGATGCTTGAATCATAGCGCGAGAACTCTAATGCTGGAAGCAGCCATAAACTCGAGGACAATATCTGACAATGTGCCTCAGATCACCACAAGCATGGCAAGACCTCGTTTGCTGCAGCTGAGCACCCCTCAACCTCGGGCAAACCCTCCTGTTGTGACCATACTCACCACACTCATAACATCTACATGAACGATGTAGTTGAGGGAACTGAGGCTGACCCTGTCTACCTGAATGACCACCTGAAGTTCCATGAGTGGCTTAGAGAGCTGACTGGAAAGGCCTCGGAGGATGGCCTCTACCATAAGAACATCTACCTTCTGATGAGGTACCACTGAATCTACCTGCAAGACGGGGCCTCTTATCCGACCCATGACTACCTCCCTGTAGCAGAGCTGTCTCAACTCTATGGCACACATTGGCCGCCTACTGAAAAGTGATCTCACTCTCGGCCTAAGCCACTACACCCGGCTGACCTGCCACCGCTGGTGGAACCACTGGAAGCAAACCTGCTCGAATGACACCCTCCATGAGGCCTACCAATCGGACTAGAGCATCCTGAAGAACTAGGGTGGCAATGAACCCTTCTGAAACCTGAGATGGGCCCATCGGAACTGTTGGGACGGGAACCTCCTCCTCAAAATCAACTTGAGGCTCCGCCACTGGGGCTGCTGCTGGGGTCTCTGACTGCTTAGCGGTAGATGAAGAGGCACGTGTTCTCGCCATCTGCGGAGGAATAGAGTAGAAATTCAATTGGTACTTGAAAAATAGAACCGCACGACGAGAAAAAACAAATGAGAGATTTTTCCTAACCCAATATCCTCTGGGGAACAAGTACAGATGTCTCTGTACCTATCCCTCAGACTCTACTAAGTTTGTCTGTGAGTTGTGAGACCTATGTAACCTAGTGCTCTGATACCAACTTGTCACGACCCAGATTTCCCACAATCGGGATCGTGATGGCGCCTACTCGTGGTAGCTAGGCAAGCCAACTTATTCACCCTTTCATTACTAGACAATTACTTTAATAGTTTACTGCATCAATATAGAACATGAAATTAACAACAATAATAGCGGAAGTCTGATTTATAATTACGAATCATAACGCGGGACAGTCATTAATAGCCTCTACCCAAGATTTTGTGTCACAGTATTCACGAACTACTAAGAATATACTAAATACAATGTTTTGAAAGAAATATATAAGTTGTCTGTCTCGAAAACAATAAGGCAACAGTCTAAAAGAGAACATAAATAAGAGATGTCGGGCCTGCGGACGCCTGCAAGCCTACCTCAGTCTCGTAAAAATAAAAACCTGCTCCCGCACTACTGCTGCTACTGCTCCTCAAAACCTGAACCTGTGCAAAAATGCACAGAAGTGTAGCATAAGAACAACCGATCCCATGTGCTGGTCAGTATCTAGCCTAACCCCGGCAAAGTATTGATGATGCTAGACTGGACACCACATAAACCTGTTCAGTTATAAATATATAGCGGAATATCGAATACAAGGCAATTAACAACATAGGAGGGGAAACATGCTATGGGGAGATACAATACTAACAGCAATCCCAGGTAACAAAATTAAAGCAACTCAGATTCACAATGAACAAGGAATCAACACTCAATACAAACACATGGTATCAATAACTGTCGCGGCATGCAACCCGCTCAATAAATATCACTGTTGCGGCGTGCAACCCGCTCCACATATATCACTGTTATGGCGTGCAACCCGCTCCTCAAATATCACTGTTGTGGCGTGCAGCCCGCTCCAAATATATCACTATTGTGGCGTGCAACCCGACCGATACCATTTATCAGGTATCACTCTTGCGGCGCGCAACCCGACCCTCATATATTATTGTTGCGGTGCGCAACCCGATCCTCAATATTATTGTTGCGGCGTGCAACCCTATCCTCAATATCATTGTTGTGGCGTGCAACCCGATTCTCAATATCGTTTAACAGTCTAACTCCTGAAACAACAGTCACAATTAAAGGACATAACAATAAGCAAATATTTGACAAAAATCCCGGCAAGGGAAAGAATCCAACAAGTTCAACCAAACGTCTCGGCAAGGGAATAAT
>MU782032.1:0-54758 GCA_026770625.1 Nicotiana glauca
TCGCTATTTTGGTCAAACAGTCAAAACTTAATTAGCTACCAAAATAGCGACCAACGTTGGTCGCTTTGTGTAAATTCAGAGTCAAATACGGGTTTCCCCCTCCCATTCTCTTATTTTCTTCCCCAAACTCTCTCTCAAGACATTCTACTCCCCTTCTCTATTTCCCTCACACAAATCAATCCCCTCACCCTGCGCCACCACTGTGACCTCGTGCCACCACCGCCGGAGCCGCCACTATCACTGTCCGCTGGAGCCGCCGTTGCCATTATCCGCCGGAGCCACTGCAGCACCACCACTACTTTTTAATCCTCTTTTTCATCTACCAAGGTTAGTAATCTACCTTATTAGCTTTTTAATTTTTAATTTTTGCTATATAAATTTATGTAATTTCTTAGTGTTTTTGTCTATTTAGTATTAGTGTTTTTGATTTGAACTACATTAGATTTAGAATTAAGGTATATAACTCAAATTAATACATTTAAATTATTTAATGTATAAATTATGAACTTAAGGTAGAAATTATGAACTACCTTAATTTATGAACTTATGGTTCTTAATAAAACTCAAATTAATGTATTGAACTTTTTGAATATAATTTGAACTTTTAATTTATAAATTGAAATTTTAGGATATGAACTGAATTTTTAGGATATGAATTGGACTTTTAGTTTATGAATTGAACTTTTAGGATATGAATTAACTAATTTAATTTGTTCTTGCTTTATTTATATAGATGGAACATCGTACTTGGACTGTAACGACCCGATCAGTCATTTTGAGCCCTAGCGTGTCGTTCAGCAGTTAGAGGCCACGAACAGCTTCAATTTAGGTATTACGACTTGTACGCACGGTCGGAATTGAGTTTTAGGAAGTTCGAAGTTGATTTGGGAAGAGAATTCTTATTTAAGGAGCTTAAAGTTGAAAGAATGAACTAGAATAGGAATTTTGAGTAAACGACCTCGGAATCGGGATCTGAAAGTTCCAGCAGGTTCGTATGATGATTTTGGACATAGGCGTATGCCCGGATTGGGTTTTGGATAACCTAGGAGCGTTTTGGCGCCTATTGTGGAAGTTAGCATTTTGGAAGAAATTTCATAAGTTTGGCTTGAAGTGCATTTAAGTGTTATCGCTGTCTGTTTGGGATTCCGAGTCTGTGAATAGTTCCTTATGGTGATTCTCGAGTTGGGAGCGCAATCGGAAGTGAATTCGGAGGTCCGTAGGTCATTTTTGAGCCATTTGGCTAAAGATAGAAATTGAAAGTTTTTGAGAAGTTTGACCGGAAGTGGACTTTTTGATATCGGGGTCAGAATCCAATTCCAAAAGTTGGAGTAGGTCCGTAATGTTGAATATGACTTGTGTGCAAAAATTAAGGTCAATCGGACGTGATTTGATAGGTTTAAACATCGGAAATAGAAGTTTAAATTTTAAAGTTCGTTAAGTTTGGATTGGAGGCCGATTCATGATTTTAGCATTGTTTGATGTGATTTGAGGCTTCGAGCAAGTCCGTAATGTGTTTTGGGACTGGTTGGTATGATTGGTTGGGGTCCCGGGGGCCTCAGGTGGATTCCGGGTGGTTAACGGATCGAAATTGGGATTTTTGGACAGTTGAAGGATCTGGTTGCTGGTATTTTCGCTTCTGCGGTGGGTTAACCGCAGAATCGGCCTCGCAGGAGCGAAAAGGGAGCCGTAGAAGCAATTTTTGATCAAGGGCTCGAGGACCGCAAATGCGATCAAAGTTCCGCAGAAGCGGGACCGTATCCACGGAAGACTGGTCACAGAAGCGGAGGATGACGACTTGGAGTGGACCGTAAATGCGGTCAGAGTTCCGCAAAAGTGGGACCGCATCTGCGAGAGCCTTCACGCAGAAGAGAGAAAGGGATGGCCCAGGGAGGGCTGTAGATGCGGCATTGTAACCGCACATGCAGAACCGTAGAAGCGGTCAATGAACCGCAAGTGCGGAAATAGCTGGAGGCAGAAGGTTGTTTTAAACTCGGGGTTTGGTCATTCTTGTCCCATTTTTCACTTGGCATGGGCGATTTTGGGGAGCTTCAAGAGGGGATTTTCATCATCAACGACAAGGTAAGATATCCCCACCTATTATGAGTTAAATACATCAATTATGTATGGATTTAAGAATGAATTGTGTAGAAAAACTTGGGATTTGAGGGAAAAACCTAGAAATTATATTCTTGGAATTTAACCATGATATTGAGTATGGAATTTAGTGAAAATTATATATTTGAGTTCTTAAGGTCATGGGTAATCTTTATCTTCAAAATTTTTTGGATTCCGGGCACGTGGGCCCGATGGCGTTTTGGTCAACTTTTGGATCGGAGTTAGGAATTGCTATAGATTAGATTGTAATGAATGTTTGAGCATATATTAATGGATTTGCATAACCGTTGGCTAGTTTTGGAGCGTGGTGCATCAAGTAGAGTCTTCAGAAGGGCGTGGGATGCCGGTTATGGATCTTCAGAGCGAGGTGAGTCTCCTTTCTAACCTTGTAAGAGGGAATTGTCCCCATAGGTGAAATAATTGATTATGTGCTCCTATTTGTGGGGGCTACGTACGCACGAGGTGACGAGATTCCGTGTGTAGCTACTATAATGCTATTGTCCGGATAGTTAGGACCCAAACACATGCTATACTTGGATTAATTGTGAACTTATTGATGGTTTGGATTGCTTAAATCACCTCGGATTAGTAAATGAATTTAAAAAGGGATTAAACGTTACTTTTCTGGAACTGTTAAAAGAGAACTTGTTTTATTTGGATAATGTCCCCCGAAAATTCTTGATTGATTGTTTGAG
Organism: Nicotiana glauca; assembly: GCA_026770625.1. Taxonomy (NCBI): domain Eukaryota; kingdom Viridiplantae; phylum Streptophyta; class Magnoliopsida; order Solanales; family Solanaceae; genus Nicotiana; species Nicotiana glauca. The sequence goes on from MU782032.1 coordinate 2,811, forward strand.
CATGTATCTCTATATGTACCTGCGTCGCATGCATGATTCGCGAGCAAGGTATGTGTTTATTTATGGAATGGGTCGAATGCCTCGGCAGATTAAATAGATGCATCTATAGGCGCACCGTCGACCCTCGGCAAGTGCAAAGTTTATTTCTGTTGGATCGGGCCGTCGCCTCGACATGATATGCGCATGCTTATATTACTGCCTTGAATTTATTTAAGTTATTATTGCCTCTTCATGGCTTGAAAAATATTTGGATAGTTACGAAAAGGAATTTTGGAAATTTCCTATAAAAGAGTTAATTGCTTATTTGTTTCCTTCTTTTTGGACTAAAATCTTGTTTATAGAAGTCCATAATTTAATGTATTACTAACTTCATTATTAGACCACTAGTATGTGTCGAAGTCGACTATCTCGTCTCTACTTTTTCGAGATTAGACGGCATGCTCATTTAGTACACGTTGTTTACGTACTCATACTACACTTCTGTGCATTTTTGTTGTACAGATATATGTAACTCTAGCGGCCTACTGGGCGTAGCAGCACGAATAAATTCTGGGACTAGGTGAGCTGTATTTCCTCGAGGCGACCCGCAGCTAGTATAGTCTCTCTCAGGGTCTTATTGATTTTTCTGTCCAATTGTATTCCGGACAGCTGTTGTACTTTATTTGGTCTTCCTTAGAAATTGCTCATGCACTTGTGACACCAGGTTCTGGGAGGATTTTTAGAATTATTCAGTATTAAGTCTTTTATCGACTTTGTGTTCATTTCTATAAATTTCATTATTTATTATTTAATATATAAGAAAAGTGATTTTCGCAAACACTAAAAGTTGGGATTTAATTATGCATTCTTGGTTGGCTTGCCTGACAGCGATGTCCGGTGCCACCACGACCCTTAATGGATTTTGGGCCGTGACAACATGGTATCAGAGCACTAGGTTCCTAGGGTCTCACAAGTCATGAACAAGTCTAGTAGAGTCTCGCGAATCAGTACGGAGATGTCTGTACTTATCCTCTGGAGGCTGCAGGACTGTTAGGAGTACTTCCCTTCTTGATATTCTAATGTTTCAACTCAGTAATGGTACTTCTGAGGGCTTTGGGTCTAGGCACAAGTTGCCATGATGCCTATGCACGATTGTTCCGCAGTAGTGATATGATGGTAGGATGTTTTGCCTACGCGTCGTGGCAGTAGATGACTTGAAGGGACGTTTGCTCAGTGTATGATCAAGAGATTCAGTAATTTATTCCCGGCAGGGGGAAAGGCGATCGAACTAAGGATGGTTAGGTGTGTACTGGTGGAAGTAATTAGACTTGGTAACTATAAGCGTCGCGGAGTTTTCTTCTATTTTGGGGTGCTGTTGTCCTAATTGAACGTACTAAGTTTTCCAGTGTTATGATCCTCTACAATTCGCCTTAGGGGTGTATCGGAGATACAACTGTTAGATATCGCAGGGTGCGATGGTTCAGGATTGAATCAGTATTTCTAAATGTTGGCGGTTCAATGAAGATGATCTTTGGAAAAGTTTAAAGTTAGTAGTAATTTGTGGATTCAAGTGCTATGAAGATAAATTTTATTAAGGCAACAATGAAGAAGCAAAAGATGAGAAAGACATGTGGGAAGTGTCAGACGGAGTTTTAAACTTCTAAAAGGCCAGGTATAAGAAGCGCAGGTCGAGCAGTTGATTAAAGAAGTGAGTTTGCCCAAAGTGGAAGAGTGACGGAGCTGCGTAGGGGCTTGGTGGTAGGATGACTATGCACCTTAAGGAGAGTTGGAGCAATTTGAGAATATCAGTGCTTGGTTATTGGGGTCTACAGATCTAATTTGAAGTATGGATTATTATGCGATAGGATATTTTCTAAAAGACGGAAAAGAGCCACTTGAATGAAGAAGGATGCAGCATAGTTTCGAGTTGGAAGGATGTTGCCGCACATTTAAATGATATCCACGAGAGATAAATGGACCTGTGCAGCTGGAGAGTGAGCTCGAACCCAGGATGGGCTATTGATGTCTTAATGATTATACCCCGTGCAGAAGCGTTGGAAGATGCCGGGGAGAGCTTCCTATAGGTGGGTTACCCAAGTGAGCAGGTTAGCGATCGCGTGGTTGGCGAGGCTTTTGCAAAGAATTTTATCGGTTATATTGCAAGGAGATCTGTTGTGTAAATGTGTTTGATGAGTCAGAATATCAGAAGAGGGTTTTACAGAAATATTTCGAGAACTTTGGCGGTTGATTGCGCAAGGTTATGTCAATAAGAGATGAAGAGGACGGGTGAATTCCAGATTTGTGGAATAATGGCTTCATGCTAAGTGGGAGATTCCCACCGCTTATGATTGGATTGCATGCTTAACTACTCGCGATATTTTTGGCTATTAGCATATCGATAGGCTATTTCTGCTATGGGAAAAGAACATAAGTGGTAATTTGAGCAAAGGAATTATTAAAGGTATGCTATCGTTGGCCTTATTGGCCCATGTTTAGATTTGGGGAGTGATTCTGTCGGGTGCTCCGTCGAGAGGGTATGCTTGTGTTAGAAGAATCATGGAGTTGATTATATTCAGGCCAAGTCAGAGCGGGCAGCTCTCAGCAATGGTCCTAGTGGGTTCAAAGAGGTAAAGGGTGGTGCCTAATGGTTTCGAGCCTACAGGTACGGTAAAGAACCAAGCTTGGTAGCAGCTTATGAGAAGAGGCACAGAATGTTCTTTGATGTTTTGGCTTGTGATGTAGCAATTGGGAGGCGTGAAAACAGTTCGTGGGATTTGAGACAGCACGGTCTCGTGATTCAAGGTCACTCGAGATGAGTGTAGATAGAGTATGTTATGTGTTGGATGGAATTAGTATTATTTCTAGGGTAATCGGGGTGAATCGAAAGAAGATAGATTGGTTAGCCATAATTTAGTTGGCATATTGGTGGTAGAGATCAGCTCTTTCAGCGTGATTAAGTTATGCAAATGATTTATAGTTGTACGCGAGAGGCCTGTAGGCCACCGTAATTGATGTTATTCAAGGGTATTCTTCTGTTATGGCCCGTTATGTGTAGGCGGATCCTGGAAGGGCTATGGTGGCTTAGACCACTACTTAAATGTTTGCATACTCTACGGTTATAAGAATTTGCCTGTGTGTTACTATGGATCTCCTGAAGTGAGTTTAGTGAAAGGCTTTTATATGATGAAGTGTTAACCTATCAGTGGTTCCGGAGTTATAATGAAAAATCATGTCCTATCATATATCGGCACGTTGGGTGCAGTTAGTAGTATGGAATTTGAAGTAAGAATCAAGGTTGCAGTTTGGTACGGACAAGGATGTCACAAGCTCGGATGAGCAGGAAAGGAGTTTCGATGTTTAAAGTAAGTTGGTATTGTCTTCAGCGTCACCTAAGATCGGTGCTTTGTAAGAAAGGCTTGTATCATGGTTAATGATTCTTGATCACTTTTCAGCGTTGGTGCGGTCAGTGGTTGGGATGTACGGACCTGTTATGTGTTTCGAGAGGTTGTGGGAGCGCGTCCACAGGAAGATTGTATAAGTGTGACATGTGGTCACTTGATTGATTAAAGATTTAAACCAAGTATGAAGATTTGTGATGATATCGATAAATTGAGAATATATGCCTGGAGGGCACTCAGTTACTGAGTTGTGGGCTGTGGATGAGTACTCCAGTTATGACGGTCGTTCTTGTGTGTTATGAGAAGAGGGAGATTATTATAGACCTTGGAAAGGTTATTAGCCTAGTCAGTGCAACCCGAATCGGCTTGAGGTCGATGGATGGATTCAAATGTGAATATGGCTCTATATCAGGCCAAATGTGTTCATTTCAGTAATGCGCTCCTTATGGAGGAGTAGTCGGGGTGTTATTTTGATTGGAATATATTTCATGAAGTGATGCATTACGCCGTGCGAGTTATGAGACGGCTTAAAAGATTGCTTATGTGTTGAGGATCCGTGTAGAAGTGATGTTATATGAGCAGATGGCTCTTGCGTTTCAGATTGTATATCACACCTCAGTTGTGCTTGAACCTTGTAGCTTATAGTGCTATACGTCCCCTCAGGGGTGGTATTATGCACCTAGTGTGCTTGTGAACGAAGTTTGATATTTCATCGTAATGAGAAAATTTAGCTCATTGTACGTCTCCTTATGTGAGATTTATTTGTGGATCGGGTGGCACGCCGCCATGGGTATGTTATTTGAATTGGGTTGCGCGCCGCAACAGTGTGATGTTGAGTATAGTTTTCTATACGCTATTTTGTATGCCTTGCTTCCCGTTTTCTAAGAAAAGTCCGTATTAGTGCGTCAGTTAGGTAATTCCTTCCAGAATTCGTTTCTCCTTTTGTATCGCATTCGAATTGGTGGCCTATTGGCACATGGTAGCATCATATGAGAATTTTGATAATGTCTGGGGTGTCTTATTGCTTGAGCAGTTGTGTCGGATGAGACGAGATCCCTTGATCTAGGATCAGTGCAATCCGGCTATATGAAGTATGTTATGGAGATTAGACCATTATTTGGTTCAAAATGAGGTGATGGTTTTTGTTAGGGGGTATTGACCTAATGATTTATTGACTCGGCAGTTGATTATGTACTTCTGCGCATCTTTTCCGTCGTGGCGATATTGTAAAGGTTGGAGTAAGACTTGTATATGTCATGGGGTGCAATGGGAGCATCAAACTAGTAAGATTTGGACTAAGTTGATCAGAAAAAGGTTATTATGGTCTTGTGAGTAAAGTGATGCTAGGTATGAATTCAACAAAGTTATGCAGCTATGTTTGGGTACTGCGTGTAGTTATTGATACAGTGAGCGTATGTTGGAAACAGGTCGGGCATAGAATTTTGGATGTTGGAATTTGGCTCTAGGGCTTATTTGTTTGAATAAAAAGGGAATATCTTCAGAATTTATCGAGCTAATGAGATCGACAGAGTGGTGGTAGCACGGAAGGTGCATGAGAAGTTAAACAACAATTTCAGACCACTCTAGTGTAGTTCTCAACACGTTCGAGGACGAATGTATGTTTAAGTGGGAGAGAATGTAATGACCCGACTAGTCATTTTGAGCCCTAGCGCGTCGTTCAGCAGTTTGAGGCCACGAACAGCTTCAATTCAGGTATTACGACTTGTACGCGCGGTCGAAATTGAGTTTCATGAAGTTCTGAGTTGATTTAGGAAGAGAATTATTATTTAAGGAGCTTAAAGTTGAAAGAATGAACTAGAATAGGAATTTTGAATAAACAACCTCGGAATCGGGATTTGAAGGTTCTAGTAGGTTCGTATGATGATTTCAGAATTGGGCGTATGCCCGGATTGGGTTTTGGATAACCCGGGAGCATTTTGGCGCCTATTGTGGAAGTTAGCATTTTGGAAGAAATTTCATAGGCTTGGCTTGAAGTGCATCTAAGTTTTATCGCTGTCCGTTTGGGATTCAGAGTTTGTGAATAGCTCCGTATGGTGAGTCTGGAGTTGGGAGCGCGATCGGAAGTGAATTCGGAGGTCCGTAGGTCATTTTGGAGCCATTTGGCTAAAGATAAAAATTAAAGGTTTATGAGAAGTTTGACCGGAATTGGACTTTTTGATATCGGGGTTAGAATCTAATTCCGAAAAAGTTGGAGTAGGTCCGTAATGTCGAATATGATTTGTGTGCAAAATTTGAGGTAAATCAGACGTGATTTGATAGGTTTAAACATCAGAAATAGAAGTTGAAATTTTAAAGTTTGTTAAGTTTGGATTGGAGGTTGATTCATGATTTTTGCATTGTTTGATGTGGATTGAGGCCTCGAGCAAGTCCGTAATGTGTTTTGGCACTGGTTGGTATGATTGGTTGGGGTCCCGGGGGCCTCGGGTGGATTCCGGGTGGTTAACGGATCGAAACTGGGATTTTTGGACAGTTGAAGGATTTGGATGCTGGTATTTTCTCTTCTGTTGTGGTTAACCACAGAAGCAGCCTCGCAAGAGCGGAAAAGGAACCGCAGAAGCGATTTTTGGTCAAGGGCCCGCATCTACGGGAGGCTTCGTGCAGAAGTGAGAAAGGGGTGGCCCAGGGAGGATGTGATGACCCGACCCGTCGTCTCATGAGTTACCGCTCCGTTTCCCCCATTTTATGCTTCTTCATGTTTAGTTATCGGTATGTGGTATGTTAGAGTTGATGTGGATTGGTTTTGATAAGAAATGAAACACAGTCTCTTTTAGGAAGGCTTAAGTTGGAAAAGTCAACCGGACGTTGACTTATGAGTTAGAAGGTTCGGATGTGATTTCCGGTGATTCGGTTAGCTTCGGGGGATGATTTGTGACTTAGGAGCGTGATCGTAATTGATTTTCGAGGCCCGGTGTAGAATTAGGCTTGAATTGGCGAAGATAGTATTCTGGCGAATTCCGGTTGATAGGTGAGATTTTGATCCGAGAGTCGGAATGGAATTTTGAGAGTTGCTGTAGGTTCGATATGTGATTTGTGATATGTGTGCAAAATTTCAGGTCATTCAGACGTCGTTTGGTTGGGTTTTTGATCGAAAGTGCATTTCGAAAGTTTTTGAAGAACTTAGGCTTGAATCCGATGTGATTTAATGATTTCAGCATTGTTTGATGTGTTTTGAGGATTGGAACAAGTTTGGATGAGGTTTTAGGATGTGTTGGTATTTTTGGTTGAGGTCCCGGGGGCCTCGGGGTGAATTCGGGTGGTTAAACGAGTACTTTTGAAGTTTGCTGCAGGTTTATTTTGCTGTCATCTGGTATTTCCGCTTCTGCGGAAATGGACCGCAGAAGCGGTTTCGCAGAAGCGGTTCCGCAGAAGCGGGTGAAGGATCACAAAAGCGGTCAGTGCTTTGGTAGTATAGTTCCGCAGAAGCGGAATATTTATCGCATCAGCGGGTCCGCAGAAGCGGATGGTAAACCGCAAAAGCGGTTTTGGGTCATAAGAGGAAGTTCCGCGGAAGTGGGAATTGTGTCGCAGAAGCGGCTTTGGACTTCAAGTTAAATTTTGCAGGAGCAGATAAATGACCGCAGAAACGGTATCGCGGAAGCGGGTGTAGGGACCGCAGAAGCGGAAATCCCTGGAGTCAGAAGGGTTTTATATTCATTTTTGTTCCGCGAAGCTTATGTTATTTCCATAATTTTTAAGCGAGCTTGAGAGCTATTGGACGGAATTGAAGGGGGATTTCGACGGGTAATTATTGGAGGTAAGTTTTCTGAACCTAAAATGTGATTTGTATGTGAAATTGGTCTAGAAATTCATGGAAATTAAGCCTAAAATTGATGAACTCGTGGGATTTGATAAGTCATTTGATCTTGGATTTGGGAGTTCTTGGTATGTATGAACTCGTGGCGAGACGAGTAATCCGTTAATGTAAGTTTTGTAATTTTTCGAGAAGTGAGCCCGGGGGTTTTGCTAGTTTCGAGATTTTTGCTATTTTTCGATTGTTTTCGATTAGGTATTGTTCCATTGGCATATTGTGATGCATTCGCTCTGATTTTGGTTATATTCGACGCGCGTGGAGGCCGATTTGAGGGGCAAAGGCGTCGCGAGCTAGAGATTTCACCGGTTCGAGGTGAGTAATACTTGTAAATGATATCCTGAGAATTTGAAACCCCGGATTTGCACATCCTAGTGCTATATTGAGGTGACTTGCACGCCGGATATGAGCGTGGGGTAGAACACTGTTGGGGATTGTGACCTGGTCCGTCCCGGTTGTTGATTTGTATCGCGTATTTGACTGAGACTACTTGTTATCGTCATAATTTGGGCTGATCGCCATGTTTGGGCTTCGTTCCAACTATTTGAATCCTTCGGGGATTGATATTACTATTTTAGCATATTTTTGCATATCATTTGGTTTCGATCCAAGGTTTAAAATACCGTTTTGCAAACTCAGCCATACTCCTAATTTTTGAAAACTCAAGTGATATTTTAAATGATAATTCAGGCTGAGAACTACTATTTTATAAATGCCCAAGGGGCTTATGATGATTCCTGGACTGAGCATGGATCGTGCTGCGCGCCGCAGCAGCGATTTTGAAATAGTGGTAACAATGACACTGTATGATGTGACTCGAAACAATGGTAACAATGACACTGTATGATATAAATTGGTCAGGTAACAATGACTGACTGGTTAGGTAACAATGACTGACTGGTCAGCTAACAATGATTGACCAGGAATTTATTGATGCCACGAGATGGCTGGATATTGCGCTTGGGTGTAGGAGCCCCTCCGGAGTCTGTACACACCCCCAGTGAGTGTCGTTGACGTTAAATAGATCGGACTGCACGCCGCAGTGGGTACTGGAATGTAGCATCATATGCATTGCATTGTATTTATGCATTTTTTCATTATTTGTTGTTTGTGATATTTCTTGAGATATCTATCTGCCGTTATGGTATTATCTGATCACTCCTAAAGAGGATGAATTTCAGAAAGTGGTAATAATGACACTAAATTATACGTTTGGTCAGGTAACAACAACTGACCAGGAATGACACCGTGTGGTCAGGTAACAATGGCTGACCACGAACGAGAATAAGGTCCGAGGGGCGAGGTTCTGTGTATAGCGACACTAATCGATTGAGATTATTTTTTCAACTGTTGAAAAGATTATTTTCAAAAGAGGTTTGAACTGAACCAAGTTATTTTTCAAAGATTTCACATGGTTCACTGATTTCTAAAGGAGTTTTACACTGGTTCTATACATCATGATGATCTGTTATACGTGTTTTCTTGCTGCTCAGTTATTATTTACTCTTATTAATCACTGAGTTGGAGTACTCACTTTACTCCCTGCACCTCGCGTACAGTTGCAGGTATTGTTCACCCGATAGCAGGTTATTAGCTGATTGGAGGTACTACTATTGTAGCTAAGCAAGGTGATCGCCAACGTTCGCGGCACCGGTCTACGTCTTTTGATTCCAGATTTTTATTTTGTATATTCTTGGCCCTGTAGTTGTGTTCGGACCTCCTTAGATGCTTGTAACTTGTGACACCCCGGTCGGGTTGTGTTGTGTTGTTAATACTTATTATTGTTGTCGTTAAGCTGTATTAATCTATTCATTTATGTTTAATAATTGTTAAAGAGAGACGGTTTGGGTTAGTTGGCTGGCCTTGTCTTCACGAGAGGCGCCATCACGACTGGGTTTGGAAATTGGGTCGTGATAAGTTGGTATTAGAGCCTAGGTTACTAGGTCTCACGAGTCATGAGCAGGTTTAGTAGAGTCTCGCGAAGCGGTACGGGGACGCCTATATTTCTACTCGAGAGGCTGCAAAACCTTTAGGAAAATTTCCCATCCTTGGAATTCTTATCGTGCATGCTTGATTCAGCTTGAGATATAACTCTTGAAATTCCTTCCACACGTCTGTATGTGCACTTGAGCGCTCGGTTTTATATGTGCCTTGATGGCTTGTGATTCCCTGATCGAGGGGCGAGATGTGATTTCCATGAGTTTGATGTTGGGCTAGTCTGGAGGACTTGAGGCCGGATCTTTGACTATGGCTTGAGCACCGAGGTACTGATTGTGGGAGCAAGTGTTTTGAACTTATATGTTCGGTATTGTCCCTATTAGCCGGAATGGCGATTTGGTATTCATGTGATGAGTACTGAGAGATGTATATATATGACTTGGTGGTGACGAAGAAGTCTGCTGGATAATAGATGAACTGTTAAGTGTTCGATTCCTATTGTGATTTGATGTGTAGAACAAATTATGGGCGCGTGAAGCATATTTTTGTGTCTCCTAGTTGGGGAGTGAAGTGCATTACATGTGGCGGAATGAGTTCAGACTCAGGAAGACTAAATTGAGTGTGTAACGTATATGATGGTGGAAGGTCTATTGAAATATTGAATTGAAGCGAAGCGGGTGGGTTATCTCCTGCGGAGTGTTCTTAAGTGGTATGATCCTTGTGTGTATGTTAGAAGATCTCATGTGTAATTGAAGGGTACGTGTTAGGAGTTTGAGGATTCTGGTCGCTTAAGAGAGTGGACTCGACTGATGTGGGGATGAATGCGAGGTTTGCAGAGGATTACAGTACTAGATGATCCTTGTTTTCACAAACTTGTACATGATTTGAGTTTAACCTCACTAGGGCATTATGGCATCATTGGAGTGAAAGTGTTATGAGTTGTTGAGTGTGTCCTGATACATGGCTTCGAGCCAAGTTGGGGAGGTTGCTGTTGATTAACTAATCGCACGGATTGTGTGCTATGTTGGTTCCGTTTCAAGGTACGCTGGCGAATCAGTTCTGGTTGCGGAAATTGAGCCGAGGATGGCACGAGCGAAGCAAAATTTTGACAAATGTTATATGGTGCCTCGTAGATGTGTAAGAATCAGAGGATGTCTTAAGCTGTTGTTGGTAGAAATGCTTGGTGCATGGAGCAGGAAGATGTTTGTTTGTATTGGGATAAGGATCTCATTTTGCATTATCGGAGTGCCAATAATGCACGAGTGACTCTAATTGTTGGGTCAGGTAATTGCAGTTGGAATAAGAGTGAATGACCTTCGAGAATGGTTCTAATGTGTTCAAGATTCCACATGTGACAACCAAGTGTTTTAAGATTGTGTATGTTGTTAGAGACTGTGTTTTCATTGGAAAATGTCAAGACTTGTGGTATTTTATGTTAATTATGGGATTCTATGCATCGATATCAGGAAAATAAAGGTAACGAATTTAGATTCGCAGGAAGTTCTTCATAGTAAAATATTCTAAAATGTGGTATTTCTGCGAACATTTGAGGGAGTATTCGATGGCTTATGGGTATTAGACAGGGTGGTCTCGTGCTTGGGTCTCGTGTGGTAAGCCTGGGTTGAGGCGTTGTGGTGCTAGAGCAAGAAGTAATGTCAAGTGGATGATGAATCACAAAGGAAATCAGATAGATGGAATAGCTTGATAGTGGACCGAATCGGTATGGTAAGGATATGATTAATTTCTTTGTATGTGTTTGAGGTAATGAGCCCTTATAGGTATTGTGCAGCAAAGCTCTTGAGTGCTGACAGCTTGTCTAGTCTGGTCTAGTTAGAAGGATTCAGTCCTGACAGTTTGGCTTGTGCAAATGGAATTGGGGAAGAATTCTTGTTAGGTTTCACCGTGGTTTGGAGATGTATATATCTTCTATTGGCATGAAAAGCATGGAATGCGTAATGATTTTCTTCCAAATGGGGTCAATAGAAGTTGTTGGCTAGGTGAGTTACAGTTCAGTTCTGAAAAGAAGTTCATAAAACTCTTAAGTAAAGAATAGCCTCAGATAACGAAGGAAACGATACTGCTAATTGGAAGTAATTTGACGAGAGTATTTGTCTCGGAAAGGGGTAATGTGACTTAACTGACGATACTTCGGTAGTATTGCGGCGCTTTCTTGTTAAAACGACTGCTGATGTCTGAGTTGTTTGATGGCACAGGGGAATTTTAAGAATATCTTTCGTGGAATGATTGGGTACTTGAGATGTAATATGTATTCATACGCCGAAATTTGGGACCAGGTACAGTGATTCGCATGTTATACGAAATTGGAGACTGAGAGTTCTCATGTTCAGGCTATGCAGTTGTTGTGGATCATAGGTATCGATACCGTTTAGGGGCTATTGGGATTTGGGGGCCTGAGTGGATCTTTCTTTGTTTGGTATGTTAGATTTTGGATATGATGTTGGGGTGTAGACTGGTACTCTCAGTGTTGGGTTATTCTAGACTATTGTGCTATGGGTTATGTTGGAAAATGCCACAGGTTGCGTGGCGAGGTGCATCGGATTATGTTCTAGCATAGTGGTTTGTATTCCAAGACCAGCGGACGGCTGGGAAGGATTTCTTTTCTTAATTGGGCCTTCGTGGCGGATGTCAGTGCAGAGGTTTCTACTATTGATTCAGTTCCGGTATTGAGGGACTTTTTCGAATGCGTTTCTTATGGCCGGGCATGTCGCTGTGTTTCTTGTGGCCGGGCATGTCGCTGGGCGAGATTGTGGATTTCGGAATTTATTTGGTGTCAGGCACTGTATCGTACGGCTCCAGCAGGAGTTATAGTTGTGGAAGGACAGCTTCAGGCTTCTTGGTATTGAGTTCGTTGGCAGGCCGATGTGGTTACGTATTTAGCTTGAGTTAGCTTGGTTAGTCCGGAGTTGTATTGTTGAGGGATAGGTTTATTCGATCGTTAGTGAACTTGCCAGTGATCTAGGGAGATCTATGAGTTTCTTTTCTATGCTGTGAGACGTTATGATTTGTCGGGTGTGGGCACATGTGGTGCGGTTCTATTGAGGATTCATAGAGAAAGTTGAGCGGGAAGAGTAATTGAGTGTTGCTTGGTAAATGGAGTACTGGTTATGACCTATTGGGTTGCGTGTCGTATGTCATTATTTCACCGTGGGTGTAATGAATTTCTTTGGTTTCAGACATCAAATTGTGCGTAGCTATCAATTTTGAGCAAGTGACTTGAGGTGCTTCATGTGTAACAGTGTTTGGATAGGATCGCGCATTGTAACGAGGCTACGTGGAGATATGACCTTTTGGGGTAGATTCATGTGTTCTATTCTATGACGTGAGATGGGGTCTCAGCCTTTTGTTGTGATGGTACTAATAAGCTTGAAGTATAGCCCTTTCGTTTGAGTCATTTTTCATGATTTTAGGATGTTCAGACCGTTTCTTATTGGTGCATGTATTATGCAAGTGGTGGCTTAGGCCAGTATCGAGGTGTCATATCACCAGAATGGGGTGTTGGATTCGAGGTGATCGTTGGGGTCATTAAGGAATACGAACAGTTTTGATTTCAGCTTGTTAGAAGGATAATATCGAGGTTCGGCTCGGAAACCTGTTATGGTATTAGTCAAAAGGGAAGTGGATTCATGAATGGTTGATCTGAGAAATGGTTACGGTTTATCGCGTGTTTCATTTATTGTTGGCAGTATATGAAAGTGATGGAATAAGACTTTAGCTAAATAAGAGGTTTGCTATCGATATTTGGTTGTTGTGGGTAACTACTGTGAATAGAAGTTATCATTTTGAGTGCTTGGATTATGTGGTATATCGTATGATTTCACAGAGGTTGCAGGTATGGGTCATTACAGCAGGTTCAGACTTATTCTGTGTGTAGATGTGAGGTTCTGGTCTTGTGTATGATTTCGAAAAGTGCAATGTGGTTCTACGGTTTAGGGTCTAGATGGGTTGTGAGATTCCAGCTATGTTGTGTTATCGGACCTATGCGAGATAGGGTGACGTGGGATCACTCCGAGTATATGCTTGGTAAGGTTATTCAAGTATTGGTTGGCTTCTAGGACAACTCTGGGTACGCTCGAGGACTAGCGTTGGTTTAAGTTGGGGAGGATGTGACGACCCGACCCGTCATCTCATGAGTTACCGCTCCATTTCCCCCATTTTATGCTTCTTCATGTTTCTTTATCGGTATATGGTGTGTTAGAGTTGATGTGGATTGGTTTTGACAAGAAATGAGACACTTAGTCTCTTTAAGGAAGGCTTAAGTTGGAAAAGTCAACAGCACGTTGACTTATGAGTTAGAAGATTCGGATGTGATTTCCGGTGATTTGGTTAGCTTCGAGGGATGATTTGTGACTTAGAAGCGTGATCGGAATTGATTTTGGAGGCCCGGTGTAGAATTAGGCTTGAATTGGAGAAGTTAGTATTTTGGCGAATTGCGGTTGATAGGTGAGATTTTGATCCAAGAGTCGGAATGGAATTCCGAGAGTTGCTGTAGCTTCGATATGTGATTTGTGATGTGTGTGCAAAATATCAGGTCATTGGGACATCGTTTGGCTGGGTTTTTGATCGAAAGTGCATTTCGGAAGTTTTTGAAGAACTTAGGCTTGAATCCGACGTGATTTAATGATTTTAGCGTTGTTTGATGTGTTTTGAGGATTGAAACAAGTTTGGATGAGGTTTTAGGATGTGTTGGTATTTTTGGTTGAGGTCCCGGGGGCCTCGGGATGAATTCGGGTGGCTAAACGACTGTTTTTGAAGTTTGCTGCAGGTTTATTTTGCTGTCATCTGGTATTTCCGCTTCTGCGAAAATGGACCGCAAAAGCGGTTCCGTAGAAGCGGGTGAAGGATCGCAAAAGCGGTCAGTGCTTTGGTAGTGTAGTTCCGCAGAAGCAGAATATTTATCGCATTAGCAGGTCCGCAGAAGCGGTTTTGGGTCATAAGAGGAAGTTCCGCAGAAGCGGGAATTGTGTCGCAGAAGCGGCTTTGGACTTTAAGTGAAATTCCGCAGGAGCGGAAAAATGACCGCAGAAGCGGTATCGCGGAAGCGGGTGTGGGGACCGCAGAAGCGGAAATCCCTGGAGTCAAAAGGGTTTATATTCATTTTTTTCCGCGAAGCTTATGTTATTTCCACCATTTTTAAGCGAGCTTGAGAGCTATTGGACGGAATTGAAGGGGGATTTCGACGGGTAATAATTGGAGGTAAGATTTCTGAACCTAAAATGTGATTTGTATGTGAAATTGGTCTAGAAATTCATGGAAATTAAGCCTAAAATTGATGAACTAGGGCTTGAGTTTTTGATAGTTCAAATTGGGATTTGATAGGTCATTTGAGCTCGGATTTGGGAGTTCTTGGTATGTATGAACTCATGGCTCGACGAGGAATCCGGTAATGTGAGTTTTGTAATTTTTTGAGAAGTGAGCCCGGGGCTCGGGTTTTGCTAGTTTCGAGATTTTTGCTATATTTTGATTGTTTTCGATTGGGTATTATTCCATTAGCATATTGTGATGCATTCACTCTGATTTTGGTTAGATTCGACGCGCGTGGAGGCCGATTTGAGGGGCAAAGGCATCGCGAGCTAGAGATTTCACCGGCTCGAGGTGAGTAATACTTGTAAATGATATCCTGAGGGTTTGAAACCCCGGATTTTCACATCCTAGTGCTGTATTGAGGTGACTTGCATGCCAGATATGAGCATGGGGTAGAGCACCGTTGGGGATTGTGACCTGGTCCGTCCCGGTTGTTGATTTTTATCGCGTATTTGACTGAGACTACTTGTTATCGTCATAATTTGGGCTGATTGCCATGTTTGGGCTTCGTGCCAACTATGTGAATCCTTCGGGGATTGATATTACTGTTTTAGCATATTTTTGCATATCATTTGGTTTCAGTCCAAGCTTTTAAATACCGTTTTGCAAACTCAGCTATACTCTTAAGTTTTGAAAACTCAAGTGATATTTTAAATGATAATTCGGGCTGAGAACTACTATTTTATAAATGCCCAAGGGGCTTATGACGATTCCTGGACCGAGCATGGATCGGGCTGCGCGCTGCAACAGTGATTTTGAAACAGTGGTAACAATGACACTGTATGATGTGACTTGAAACAGTGGTAACAATAACACTATATGATGTAAATTGGTCAGTTAACAATGACTGACCAGGAATTTATTGATGCCACGAGATGGCTGGATATTGCGCTTGGGCTGTAAGAGCCCCTCCGGAGTCTGTACAGACCCCCAATGAGCTCCGTCGATATTAAATGGATCGGACTGTAGGCCGCAGTGGGTACTGGAATGTACCATCATATGCATTGTATTGCATTTATGCATTTGTTCATTATTTGTTGTTTATGATATTTCTTGAGATATCTATCTGCTGTTATGGTATTATCTGATCACTCCTAAAGAGGATGACTTTCAGACAGTGGTAACAATGACACTGAATTATACGTTTGGTCAGGTAACAACGACTGACCAGGAATGACACCGTGTGGTCAGGTAACAATGGCTGACCACGAACGAGAATAAGGCTCGAGGGGCGAGGTTCTGTGTATAGCGACACTAATTGATTGAGATTATTTTTGCAACTGTTGAAAAGATTATTTTCAAAATGGGTTTAAACTTAACCAAGATATTTTTCAACGATTTCACATGTTTCACTGATTTCTAAAGGACTTTTACACTGGTTCTATTCAGCATGATGATCTGTTATACGTGTTTTCTTACTGCTCTATTATTATTTACTCTTATTACTCACTGAGTTGGAGTACTCACTTTACTCCTTACACCTCGCATGCAGTTGCAGGTGTTGTTCACCCGGTAGCGGGTTATTAGCTGATTGGAGGTACTACTATTGTTGCTGAGCAAGGTGACCGCCAGCGTTCGCGGCATCGGTCTATGTCTTTTGATTACAGATTTTTATTTTGTATATTGTTGGCCCTGTAGTTGTGTTCGGACCTCCTTATATGCTCGTGACTTGTGACACCTCGGTCGGGTTGTGTTGGGTTGTTTATACTTTTTATTGTTGTTGTTAAGCTGTATTAATCTATTCATTTACGTTTAATAATTGTTAAAGAGAGACAGTTTGGGTTAGTTGGATGGCCTTGTCTTCACGAAAGGCGCCATCACAACCGAGTTTGGAAATTGGGTCGTGATAGAGGGCCGCAAATGCGGCATTGTAACCGCACATGCGGAACCGCAGAAATGGTCAATGAACCGCAGGTACGGAAATAGCTGGAGGCAAAATGTTGTTTTAAACTCGGGGTTTGGTCATTCTTCTCCCATTTTTCACTTGGCTTGGGCGATTTTGGGGAGCTTCAAAAGGGGATTTTTGTCATCAACGAAAAGGTAAGATATCCCCACCTATTATGAGTTAAATACATCAATTATGTATGTATGGATTTAAGCATGAATTGTGTAGAAAAACTTGGGGTTTGAGGGAAAAACCTAGAAATTATATTCTTGGAATTTAACCACGATATTGAGTAAGGAATTTAGTGAAAATTATATATTTGAGTTCTTAAGGTCATGGTTAATCTTTATCTTTGAAATATTTTGGATTCCGGGTACGTGGGCCAGAGGGCGTTTTGGTTAACTTTTCGATCGGAGTTAGGAATTGCTATAAATTAGATTGTAATGAATGTTTGAGCATATATTAATGGATTTGAGTAACCGTTGGCTAGTTTTGGAGCGTGGTGCATTAAGTAGAGTCTTCGGAAGGGCGTGGAATGCCGGTTATGGATCTTCGGAGCGAGGTGTGTCTTCTTTCTAACCTTGTAAGAGGGAATTATCCCCATAGGTGAAATAATTAATTATGTGCTCCTATTTGTGGGGGCTACGTACGCACGAGGTGACAAGAGTCCGTGCGTAGCTACTATAATGCTATTGTCCGGGTAGTTAGGACCCAAAAGCATGATATACTTGGATTTATTTTAAACTTATTGACGGCTTGGATTGCTTAAATCACCTCGGATTAGTAAATGAATTTAAAAAGGGATTAAACATTACTTTTCTGGAATTGTTAAAAGAACACTTGTTTTATTTGGATAATGTCCCCCGAAAATTCTTGATTGATTGTTTGAGCATGTTCCATATGTGTACCTGCGTCACATGCATGATTCGTGAGAAGGGTATGTGTTTATTTATGGAATGGACCGAACGCCTCGGCAGATTAAATAGATGTATCTATAGGCACGCCATCGACCCTCGGTAAGTGCACAGTTTATTTCTGTTGGATTGGGCCGTCGCCTCGGCATGATATACACATGCTTGTATTGCTGCCTTGAATTTATTTAAGTTATTATTACCTCTTCATGGCTTGAAAATATTTGGATAGTTACGAAAAGGAATTTCAGAAATTTCCTATAAAAGAGTTAATTGCTTACTTGTTTCCTTATTTTTGGACTAAAATCTTGTTTATAGAAGTCCATAATTTAATGTATTACTGACTTCATTATTGGACTACTAGTATGCGTCGAAGTCGACTATCTCGTCTCTACTTCTTCGAGATTAGACCGGATACTCATTGAGTACATGTTGTTTACGTACTCATACTACACTTCTGTGCATTTTTGTTGCTCTAGCGGCCTACTGGGTGTAGCAGCACAGATAAATTCTGGGACTAGGTGAACTGTATTTCCTCGAGGCGACCCGCATCTAGTATAGTCTCTCCCAGGGTGTTATTGATTTTTCTATCCAATTGTATTCCGGATAGCTGTTGTACTTTATTTGGTCTTCCTTAGAAATTGCTCATGCACTTGTGACACCGGGTTCTGGGAGGATTTTTGGGATTATTCAGTATTAAGTCTTTTATCGACTTTGTGTTCGTTTCTGTAAATTTCATTATTTATTATTTAATATATAAGAAAAGTGATTTCCACAAACACTAAAAGTTGGGATTTAATTATGCATTCTTGGTTAGCTTGCCTGACAGCGGTGTTCGGCACCACCACGACCCTTAATGGATTTTGGGTCGTGACATGGATGTACAATAAAAATTATCCTAATCGGCGGGAATTGCGGGAGGATTTTTTAGAAGGGGTTGATGAATTTATTAGACATGCAATGTCACATCCGCCATACATAAATCGAGTAGTAATTAGGTGCCCTTGTGTTAGGTGCGACTATATGAAGTTTGGAAAACCGGAGGAAGTTAAGGTTCATCTTTATAGTAAGGGGTTTATAGCGAATTACTTTGTGTGGACTAGTCATGGCGAGATCGATGGTAGCCATGGGATATTTCATAACATGGTTGTGGGTGAAAGTAGTAGGTCGGTGGAGAATACAAATCGTGATTCTAGAATTCATGATATGGTTGCGGATGCTTTTGGGATGCACTTTGGGGGTGAGCCCAATGAAAATGTTGAAAAAACTCCTAATGATGACGCAAAACGTTTTTATGAAGATCTAGAGGAAGCTAGTCATCCACTATGTAACAGAAGTTCGCACTCTGATTTGTTTGTTGCATTAGATTACTAAGTATGAAATCTGATTGGAATATTTCCCAAGGAGCCATGGACTTCTTCATTGACCTTATGCGTGAACTAGTTGACCCTGATATCGAATTACCTGGTGATTTCTACATGACAAAGAGATTAGTTTCTAAGTTAGGACTTTCGTCAATGAGAATTGATTGTTGTGAAGATGGTTGCATGCTATATTATGAAGATGATGTAGGTTTGGACAGTTGTAAATTTTGCGCAAAGCCTCATTTCAAGAGGCTTTCCAGTGGGAATATGGTCGCTATGAGTCGATGCATTATTTACCTCTTATACCTAGGCTAAAGAGGTTATATGCATCGATGATTTCTGCTCCTCATATGATATGGAACTTTGAAAATAGAAGATCACCTGGTGTTATGTGTCATCCTTCAGATGGAGAAGCTTGGAAGCACTTTGATAGGACATATCCAGATTTTGCTAGTGAACCAAGGTATGTTCGATTAGGTCTGTGTGCGGATGGCTTCACGCCTTTTTTGTATCTGCCACACCGTATTTATGTTGACCTGTCTTTCTTACACCTTATAATCTATTATTGCATGACTAGTCCATATATATTGTTAAATTGTATTATCCCCGGTCCACGTAATCCGAAAAGTTTGATTGATGTATATTTGCAACCTTTGATTGATGAGCTAAAATAATTATGGTACGATGGTGTTGAAACATATGACATATCCACCAAGTAGAATTTCATTTTGCGTGCTAATTTAATGTGGAAAATTAACAATTTTCCTGCGTATGGAATGTTGTCTGGCTGGATGACTGCTGGGAAGCTAGCTTGTCCTTACTGCATGGAAAATAGTAAAGCGTTCACTTTGAAATATGGCCTAAAGCAATCATGGATTGATTGTCATCGTCAATTCTTGCCTCCTAATCATGAGTTTAGAAGGATGAAAAATGCATTCAAAAAGAATAATTGGAAGAAGTTTGTGATGACCCAAACGGTCATCACCTGTTTTAAATTGAATTCTATGACTCTGAGGCCTTGAAACCCTCATTTATAGTTGCCTCAATTTGCGTGCACGGTCCGGGCGCATAGCCGGAAGCTCAAATATAAAATTCTATAAAAATTTATTAAGTTTTGATATTAAAATGAATAAATTTGACTTCGGTCAACATTTTGGGTAAATGGACCCAGACCTGTGATTTGACGGTCCCGAAAGTCCGTAGGAAAATATGGGACTTGGGCGTATCCCCGGAATCGAATTTTGAGGTCCCAGGCCCGAGAAATGAATTTTTGAGTAAAATTATTTTCTAAAAATATTTAAGGAAAATAAAAATGAAAACCAATTAAAAAGTGATGGTATCAGGCCCGTATTTTGGTTTTGGCGCCCGGTACAGGTCTTATATGTGGTTTAAGCGCTTTCTGTAAAGTTTGGTTAAAAACGGATGTCGTTTGACTTGTTTTGGACTTAAAATGGAAAATTTGAAGTTTTATAAAATTTGGAAGAAATCATGGATTTTAAGGCTTAATTCATTGTTTTTATGTTATTTTGGCGATTTGATTGCACGGTTAAGTTCGTAGGATATTTTTGAGTTAGTATGCATGTTTGGTTTGGAGCCCCGAGGGCTCGAGTGAGTTTCGGATAGGTGTCGGTGTGGTTTTGGACTTAGAAAAATTTCAGAATCTGCTGTTTGTTGTTGCCGAGTTTTTGTTCTATGTGATCGCATAGATTGTTCCGCGATCGCATAATGTAAAATTTCAAGAGCCCAGTTTGCTCTATGCGATCGCATACTCCCTTCCGCGATCGTATAGAGTAAGTCTCAGGTGCCCCGAAATTTGGTCTATGCGATCACAATCATTCATCCGCGATCGCATAGTTTGCCCCGTTTCCTTTTGTGCGTTCGCAACACCCCTTGTGTGATCGCAATGTCCAGCCTTCCCATCCCTATGCGATTGCATGAGCCTCTTCGCGATCACATAGAGCAATTTTCTGCCCAGCAATTTTAAGTCCCAGAACAGAACACTTACGGGAAATTTTCCATTTTTCACAAACCCTCCCCTCTTCAAAGCCCTTGGGTGATTCTTGGAGCATTTCTTCACCAAAGTTTCTTGGATAAGTGTTTCTTAACTCGTTTTCTATATTTTCCATCAATATCATTTGAATTCCTAGGCTGGAACATGAGAGAATAGGTAGAAATTAGAGAATTAGGTAGAGTTAGGATTTTCAAATATTTCGTGAATTAGACCTCGTT
The DNA here is from genome assembly GCA_026770625.1 of Nicotiana glauca. Classification (NCBI taxonomy): domain Eukaryota; kingdom Viridiplantae; phylum Streptophyta; class Magnoliopsida; order Solanales; family Solanaceae; genus Nicotiana; species Nicotiana glauca. The sequence continues at coordinate 23,666 of MU782032.1, forward strand.
TTGGGGTCGAACTTGAAAGCAAATTATATATTCGGGCTCATGGGTAGATGGATGAATTTATTTTTGTTCGAGCCTCGTGTTTTGACCAAGCGGGCCCGGGGTCGATTTTTATAATTTCGGGAAGAATGTTTAGGAAAATATATTTAGGCATTTGGATTGGATTGTTTAGTATTATTGATGATATTAAATCAATTGTGTATAGATACGATTGGATTGAAGCCAAATTCGAAAGGAAAAGCGGTGCTTAAGGATTGATTGGCCATAGAACTACGAGGTAAGTGTTTGGTCTAATCTTAGCTTGAGGGAATAGGAGTTGAGTCTTATTTGTTACTTGTTAATTGTCGAGTACGATGTATAGGCATGGTGACGAGTATCTATACATTGGTGTCTAGTATGACCGTGAGTCTTTATATTATGAATATTTGGATTATGTTATATTCTCCATGTCTAAATGATGATTTCTATATATTGTGAAAAGTATGTGAAGGAAATTGTGATATTTAATATTTGAGGAGCGTTGGCTCAAATTATAAATGAATTATTGAGTAAGAATGAAAAAAGAGAAAGAATTATTGAATTATTCCCTCGCCAATTATTTATGGAATTGTTCATATATTCCTAGCTGGAAATTTTATTGTATATTATTATGTCCTTATTGGACCCCTATTAATAATTTTCACTTTATTTTCCTTGCCCCTTAACTGTAATTGTTGTTTGGGTGAGGAAGAGTGGTAAAGCACGAAGGGTGATGCTGTGCATTGTTTGATAATGTGAGGGAAGAGTGTAAATCATGAAGGGTGATGCCGTGCCATACGATGTGCCATTCCGTACTGATATCTATCGGTTAAATTGTGATGAAAGAGAGTAAAAGCATGAAGGGTGATGCCGTGCACAGTTTTATTTTATATTGTTTGGGTGAGGAAGAGAGTAAAAGCATGAAGGGTGATGCCGTGCAAATATTGATTCTTTTAATACTTGTTGATGTTATGGCTTTGTTGACTCCTTTTTATTTAGTATTTATATTTAATATCGTTACCTCCCCCTAAAATATTCTTTTCCCATATTGACTGGTTATTTCCTGCAACTTCCTTGCTGTATGTATGTATATATGTGTGTGTGTGTGTGTGTGTGTGTGTGTGTGTATATATATATATATATATATATATATATATATATATATATATATATATATATATATATATGTTTGAACTGCACAGGTTTATTTGATGGTCTGGTCCTAGCCTCGTCACTTCTTCGCCGTGGTTAGGCTAGGCACATACCAGCACATGAGGTCGGTTGTGCTGATACTACACTCTGTGCTCTTTTGCACAGATATAGGTTTCGGACAGCAGCAGCAGTAGCGCGGGTGTTAGCATTTCGACCGGCGAGACACTGAGGTAGCCTTGCAGGCGTCCGCAGGCCCGGCGTCTCCTCTATTTTTATTTTCAGTCTGTTATCTCATTGTATTCGAGACAAATAATTTTATATTTCTTTCAAACGATTGTGTGTAGTACTCTTAGTAGTTCGTGAGTAATGTGACACCAGTTCTTGGGTAGAGGTTTATGTTGAAATTCCGTATTTTATTCAGTTTTATTAACTTAAGTCTTTCGCACATTTAATTTATTCCGCCGTATTTATATTATCATTGTTAAACTGTAAAAGAAGAATTTTGATAAGGAAAAAGATAGGTAAGAGTTGGCTTGCCTAGCTCCTATTAGTAGGCGCCATCACGACTCCCGAAGGTGGGAAATTCGAGTCATGACAAGTTGGTATCAGAACCAGGTTACATAGGTCTCACAACTCATGGACAAGATTAGTAGAGTCTAAGGGATCGGTACAGAGACGTCTGTATTTATCCCCAGAGGCTACAGAGTTAGTAAAATTTCACATTTGTTCTTTCCTGTCATGCGGATTTGTTCCTCAAATGCTAATTGAATTTCTACTATGTTCTTTCGCAGATGGAGAGAACACGCGCTTCCTCATCTACCACTCAGCAGCCTGAGGCCCCAGCAGCAGCTCCCACTAGGGGTAGAGGGCGAGGCCGAGGCCGTGCTAGAGGCCGAGGTAGGGACAGAGCTCAACCCCGAGCAGCAACACCAGTATCGGAGCCTTAGATAAATTTTGAGGAAGGGGTTCCAGCCCCAGCAGTTCAGGTGGGCCCAGCCCAGGTCCCAGAGGGGTTTATTGCTACCCCAGTTCTTTAGGACGCTCTGGTCCGATTGGTAGGCTTTATGGAGAGTGTCACCCGAGCGAGTTTTCTTTCGGCAGCACCAGCTACTTCCCAGGTGGGAGGAGGGACTCAAACTCCTGCTACGCGCACTCCGTGTATGGGTCCGCATTCGCGGAGGGTTGGCTGAGTGGGCATAACATTCACGTGGCTGTAGCCGCAAACGCATATAAGGAATTGAGTCCAGGGATTCTTTTGCCTTCGCGTTCGCGCCCGTTATGTCGCGTTCGCGAAGTGAGTTGTCAGTAAGCTTCGCATTCGCGGGACCTGGACCGCGTTCGCGAAGGGAATTTTTGGGCTGATGGATTTTTGAGCATCGCGAATGCGGGAGGTCCCCCACGTTCGCATAGAAGAAAATAAGTCTGGACAGAAGGGTTTTATAAAACATTTCATCCGCAAACCAAGTCTTATTTTCACCATTTTTGAGCAACCTTGAGAGCTCTTGGACAGAAATTGAAGGGGATTTCGACTAGGTGTGATTGGAGGTGAGTTCTTTGGCCTAAATACATGATTTAATGGTAGAATTAACATGGAAATTTGTGAAAATTCTTCAAAAGGGGGTAAAGCTAGGGCTTGGAAATTGGTATTTCAAAGTGGAATTTGAGGGGTCAAATGGACTCCGATTTTGGTAATCTTGATATGTATAGACTCGTGGCGAGATAAGGAATCCGGGATGTTAATTTTCTAATTTTTTGAGAAGTGGACTCGGGGCTCGGGTTTTGCCAATTTCGTGATTTTAGATATTTTTTAGTCTTTTCGATTGGTTGATGTTCCCTTAGCCTATTGTAACGTATTCGTTGTGGTTTTGATAAGATTCGACGCGCGAGGAGGTCAATTTGCGAGGCAAAGGCATAGCGAGCTAGTATTTTGGCCGGCTTGAGGTGTGTAATGATAGTAAATGATATCCTGAGGGTTTGAAGCCCCGTATTTGATCAACGTAGTGCTATTTTGAGGTGAAATACGCCCTTAATGGCGAGCGCGGGGTTGTTTACTACTGGGGATTGTGACTTGGTCCGTCCCGTTTGATATTTTACCGCGTATTTGACTAAGTTGATTTGTTTATCATCGTGATCTAGGCTTATTGCCATATTTTGGGCTTAATGCCGATTATTTGAATACTTCGGGGATTGATATCACTATTTCCTCACTATTTTGACACGTTATTTGAACTCAGTCCTAATGATTATACTATTTTGCAAACTCAGCCGTTTAATTGAATTTTGAGACTTTACTCATATTTCACTATTGTCTGGGCTGAGAACTATTATTTTATTGGTGCCCGAGGGCTTATGATATTTTTTTGGACTAAGTGAGGCTTTCAGGCCTTGAGCGTGATGTGAGGAGGCTTTCAGGCCTTGAGCGTGATGTGAGGAGGCTTTCAGGACTCGAGTGATATGTGAGGAGGCTTTCAGGCCTCGAGTGATATGTGAGGAGGCTTTCAGGACTCGAGTGATATGTGAGGAGGCTTTCAGGCCTCGAGTGATATGTGAGGAGGCTTTCAGGCCTCGAGTGTGATGTGAGCAGGCTTTCAGGCCTTGTTTTATATGCCACAAGTGGCTTGATATTGTGCTTGGGCCGTAAGGGGCCCCTCTTGGAGTCTGTACACCCACAGTGAGCACGGGTACCCATGTGATCTAAGCCCGAGGGGCTGATACTGATATGATACTGAGCCCGAGGGGCATATTTCTACTCTCTATTTACTTGATGTTTTACCTGATTTACTGGATTTATTTGAAAAAAAGGGATTTCACTTTTATCCTGTACTGTTCTACTGTTTTACTACTATTACTGCCTGATATAGAACGGCCTTGTGCTGTCATGTGCTTTCTCACTTTCAGTTGATATTTATTATTGTTAATCACTGGGTCGGAGTACTCACATTACTCCCTGCACCATGTGTGCAGATACAGGCATTGTGGAGTCTTCCCTTGAGCACTGATTCTTCCCAGATCAGGAGGCTAGTCGGAGCGACGAGGTAGCTATTGACGTCCGCAGCCCTTATCTCTCCTGTTTCATATCTTTGAGCTTCCTTCAGACCATTGTATCAGACTTTACACTTTGTCGACTTATTTTAAACTCTGTAGTAGCTCATGACTTGTGACACCTCGATTTGGGCTGTGTCGGGTTGGTATCGTATGTTGGTATTGTTATTTCTGCGTTTAATCACTGTTTACACTTGTTCTGGATTTGCTAAAAGCTTAGTAATTTCTAAAAGAGTTATTTGCATTGTTCTGGCTGGCCTTGTCTTCACGAGAGGCGCCATCACGACCGGAGTTAGGAATTGGGTTATGACAAGTTGGTATCAGAGCTAGGTTACTAGGTCTCGCGAGTCATGAGCTGATTTAGTAGAGTCTCGCGGATCGGTACGGAGACGTCTGTGCTTATCCTCTGGAGGCTGCATAACCTTTTAGGAAAACTTCACATTCTTGAAATTCTATCGTGCGAACTTGTTGATCCGGGTACTAAACTTCTCTTTGTTCTATTCTCTCACAGATGGTGAGGAAAAGAGCTATCGGATGTGATGGACGACCACCAGTACCACCTACTGAGGCTACCAGAGACCGTGGACGCGGTCGTGGTAGAGGTAGAGCAGCAGGGGAAGCACCTGTGGATCCTCTAGTTACCCCAGCTCAGGACCAGGCTCCAGCAGTACCAATTCAGGCACCAGCTGTCCCCATTGTGATTCCGGGTCTTCAGGAGACATTGGCCTAGATATTGACAGTTTGTATGGGCCTGGCTCAGGTGGTTTCAGCCACCACAGTGGAAGCAGCTACCTCACAGGCCAGGGAAGGGAATCAGACCCCCGCTGCTCGTACACCTGAGCAGGTAGTGTAGGGATTACAGACTCCAGAGGCCCCTCTAGCTCAGCCAGTTGCTCCAGTATAGGAGTTCAGGGTTCTAGTTATGCCCGAGGACGAGTAGCGTTGCCTCGAGAGGTTTGGTAGACTCCAGCCTCTGACATTTAGTGGAGCTGAGGGCGAGGATGCCTAGGGTTTTCTTGACAAGTGTCAGCGTATGCTCCGTACAACAGGGATCCTTGAGTCCAGCGGTATGGCTTTTACTACTTTTTAGTTTACTAGGGTCGCCCTCACTTGGTGGGAGCGTATGAGCGGCGTAGGCCAGTTGGTGCAACACCTTTGTCTTGGCAGGAGTTCTCCACTCTCTTCTTGGAGAAGTATGTACCACGGTCCCGTAGGGAGGAGCTGCGTAGGCAGTTTGAGTGGCTACGACAGGGAGACTTGACTGTGTCTCAGTATGAGATGAGGTTCTCAGAGTTGGCTCGTCATGCAATTTGGCTGGATCCGTCTGTTCGTGAGTGGATCAGGAGATTTGTGGATGGCCTTAACTACTATTTTCGTGTTCTTATGACTAGAGAGAGAGTGCTGGGTGCTTCATTCGAGGAGGTGGTGGATATAGCTCGAGATATTGAGTCGGTTCGCCGCCAGGATCAAGAGGAGAGGGAGGCCAAGAGGCCTCGAGGTTTTGGCAGTTACATTGGTGCTCCTTCGAGGGGCTAGTTTTAGCAGGGTAGGGGTCGCTCTTTTAGGCCCACTCAGTCGGCCCGTTCCGAGTATCGTGGACCATCTTCAGGTCATGCTCATCAGGGTTCTCAGCAGAGTCAGCCATCTCTCAGTGCTCTTCCAGCGCAGAGTTCATCTCGTGCTCCATCTGTTCAGGGTTCTTCTAGGCCGAGTGCGTCAGTGAGTCACTCCGGCACAAGGGGTTCCCTTTAGTCCCATTCTCCAGCACTTGGGAGTTGTTATGAGTGCAGAGAGTTTGGGCATATGTGGAGGCAGTGTCCTCGTCGTGCTGCTAGCTCATCTCAGCAGAGGGGTCAGCCCTCATCTTCTGGTCCAGTTTCTTCAGCACCTGCCCTGCCAGCTAGGGGTGAGGGTCAGGCAGCTAGGGGTCGCCTCATAGGCGCAGGTCGATTGGGCGGTGGTCAGGCTCGCTTTTATGTTTTTCAGGGCAGGATAGATGCCATTGCTTCAGATGCCGTTATTACAGTTATTATTTCAGTCTGCCACAGGGATGCCTCAGTCTTATTTGATCCCGGTTCCACCTATTCTCATGTGTTCTCATATTTTTCTCATCATTTGGGTATGACCCAAGGATTTCTTGCTTTACCTGTTCATGTATCTACCCTGGTGGGTGATACTATTGTTGTAGACCATGTGTATCGGTCTTGTTTGGTGACTATTGGGGGTCTGGAGACCCGAGTTGATCTATTGCTATTGAGCATGGTGGATTTTGATGTTATTTTAGGCATGGACTGGTTATCTCTGTGTCGTGCTATTATGGACTGTCATGCTAAGACAGTCACTTTGGCTATACCGGGTGTTCTGAGGATCGAGTGGCGTGGCGTGGCGTAAATGACTATGTTCTCAGTAGAGTAATTTCATTCTTAAAGGCCCAGCGTATGGTTGGGAAGGGTTGTCTTTCATATTTGAAATTCTTGAGGGATGTTGGAGCCGAGACTCCTAGCATTGATTCTGTCCCAGTTGTGAGGGAGTTTTCCGTTATTTTTCCTGCAGACCTGTTGGGCATGCCACCGGACAGGGACATTTATTTTGGTATTGACCTGGTGCGAGGCACTCAGCACATTTCCATTCCTCCGTATCGTATGGTGCCAGTAGAGTTGAAAGAATTGAAGGATCAGCTTTAGGAACTCCTAGATAAGGGGTTCATTCGGCCTAGAGTGTCACCGTGGGGTGCACCGGTTCTATTTGTGAAGAAGAAGGATGGAACCATGAGAATGTACATTGACTACAGGCAATTGAACAAAGTAATAGTGAAGAACAAATATCCCCTACCTCGCATTGATGATTTATTTGACCTGCTTCAAGGAGCGAGGGTATTCTTAAAAGATTGATCTCGGTTCAGGCTATCACCAGTTGAAGATCAGGGATTCAGATATTATGAAGACTGCTTTCAGGACTAGATATGGGCACTATGAGTTTCTTGTCATATCTTTCGGGCTGACTGATACCCCAGCAGCGTTCATACATTTGATGAACAGTGTATTCCGGCAGTATCTGGATTCATTCGTTATTATTTTTATTGATGATATTCTGGTGATCTCGCATAGCCAGGAGGAGGACGCACAACAATTGCGAGTTGTATTGCAGAGACTGAAGGGGGAGAAGCTTTATGCAAAGTTCTCCAAGTGTGAGCTTTGGCTCAGCTCAGTATCTTTCTTGGGGCACGTTGTGTCCAGCGAAGGTATTTAGGTCGACCCAAAGAAGATAGAGGCGGTGCAGAGTTGGCCTAGACCGACCTCAGCCATAGAGATTCGTATTTTCCTTGGGTTGGCAGGTTATTATTGCCGGTTTGTTCAGGGATTTTCCTCTATTGCATTGCCCTTGACCAAGTTGACTCAGAAGGGTGCTCCATTTGTATGTTCGGACGAGTGCGAGGAGAGCTTTCATAAGCTCAAGACAGCCTTGACCACGGCTCCAGTATTGGTTTTGCCCTCAGCTGTAGGCTCTTACACCATATATTATGATGCTTCGAGAGTTGGGATCGGATGTGTATTGATGTAGAAGGGTAGGGTTATTGCTTATGCTTCTCGTCAGTTGAGGCCCCACGAGAAGAACTACCTTGTACATGATTTGGAGTTGGCTGCTATAGTTCATGCTTTGAAGATTTGGAAGCACTACTTGTATAGTGTATCTTGTGAGGTATTCACCGACCATCACAGTCTTCAGCATTTGTTCAAGCAGAAGGACCTTAATTTGAGGCAGCGAAGGTGGGTAGAGTTGCTTAAGGACTATGATATTACCATTCTATATCACCCAGGGAAGGCCAATGTAGTGGCCGATGCCTTGAGCCGAAAGACAGTTAGTATGGGGAGCTTGGCATACATTCCAGTTGGGGAGAGGCCCTTTGCAGCTGATGTTCAGGCTTTGGCCAATCGGTTAGTGAGACTAGATATTTTGGAGTCCAGTCGGGTGTTGGCTTGTGTGGTTTCTCGGTCTTCCTTATATGATCGCATTAGAGAGCGCCAGTATGATGATCCACATTTGCTTGTCCTTAAGGACAGGGTTAAGCATGATGATGCCAGGGATGTGACCATTGATGATGATGGCGTGGTTGAGGATGCAGGGACGAATTTGTGTGCCCAATGTGGATGGGCTTCGGGAGTTGATATTGGATGAGGCCTATAGCTTGCGGTATTCCATTCATTCGGGTGCCACAAAGATGTATCAGGATTTTAGGTAGCACTATTGGTGGAGAAGGATGAAGAAGGATATTGTAGGGTTTATGGCTCGGTGTCTCAACTATCAGCAGGTAAAATACGAGCATCAAAGGCTGGGCGGTGTACTTCAGCGGTTGATTATTCCCGAGTGGAAGTGGGAGAGGATTACTATGGATTTTGTGAGTGGTCTCCCTCGTACTTTAAAGAAGTTCGATTCGATTTGGGTGATTGTGGACAAGCTGACCAAGTCCGCGCACTTCATTCCGGTATGTACTACCTATTCTTCGGAGCGGCTGGCAGGGATCTTTATCGGGAGATTGTCCGATTGCATGGGGTTCTAGTGTCTCTTATCTCAGATAGGGGTACTCAGTTCACTTCTAAGTTCTAGAGGATATTTCAGCGAGAGTTGGGTATGCAGGTGGAGTTGAGCACATCATTTCATCCTCAGACAGACGGGCAGTCCGAGCGTACTATTCAGATATTTGAGGACATGTTACGTGCCTGTGTTATTGATTTTGGGGGTTCTTGGGATGAGTTTTTGTCGCTTGCAGAGTTTGCCTACAACAACAGTTATCAGTCGAGCATTTAGATGGCTCCGTATGAGGCATTGTATGGGAGGCGGTGTAGATCTCCTGTTGGATGGTTCGAGCCCGGCGAGGCTAGGTTATTGGAGACAGAGATGGTTCAGGATGCCTTAGAGAAGGTGAAGCTAATTCAGAAGAGTCTTCATATAGCACAGTCGCTTCAGAAGAGTTATGCGGACCGGAAGGTTCGGGATGTGTCATATATGGTGGGTGAGAAGGTCCTGCTAAAGGTTTCGCCCATGAAGGGTGTTATGCAGTTTGGGAAGAAAGGGAAGCTTAGTCCGTGGTTTATTTGACCTTTTGAGGTACTTAGGAGGATTGGGGAGGTGGCTTATGAGCTTGCCTTACCACCCAGCTTGTCGGGCGTGCATTCGGTATTTCATGTATCTATGCTCCGAAAGTATGTTGGGGACCCGTCCCATGTTTTGGACTTTACTGTTCAGTTGGATGATGATTTGACCTATCATGTGGAGCCAATGGCTATTTTGGGTCGTCAGGTTCGAAAGTTGAGATCAAAGGATATAGCTTCGGTAAAGGTGCAGTGGAGAGGTTGGCCCGTGTAGGAGGCTACTTGGAAGACCGAGCAGGAGATGATGCGGAGAAGATATCCTCACCTGTTTGTGGCTCCAGGTATGTTTCTTGACCCGCTCGAGGACGAGCGTTTGTTTTAGTTGGGAAGGATGTGACAACCCGGCCCGTCGTCACGTGAGTTATCGCCCTCTTTCCCCCATTTTTTGTTTCCTTATGTTTTATTATAGGAGTCTTGGGTGAATGAGTTGAATTGGATTGGTTTTTTGTGGAAATGAGACATTTAGTCTCTTTAAGGAAGGCTTGTTTTGAAAAAGTCAACTAAATGTTGACTATTGAGTTAGAGGGCTTGGATGTAATTTCCTGTGATTCGGTTAGCTTCGGGGGATGATTTGTAACTTAGGAGTGTGATCGGAATTAATTTTTTAGGTCCGGTGTAAAACTAGGCTTGAATTGGCGAAGTTAGTATTTTGGCGAATTCCGGTTGATAGGCGAGATTTTGATCCGAGGGTCGAAATGGAATTTCGAGAGTTGTTATAGCTTTGTTAGGTGATTTTGGATGTGTGTGTAAAATTTTAGGTCATTCGGAGGTGTTTTGGTCGGGTTTTTGATCAAATGCGTATTTCGGAAGTTTTGAGAAAGTTAGACTTGAATCCGGTGAGAATGGATAATTTTAGCGTTGTTGGATGTGTTTTGATTATTGGAACAAGTTTGAATGGTGTTTTAGGATGTGTCGGTGCTTTTGGTTGAGGTCCCGGGGGCCTCGGGGTGATTTCGGAGGGTCAATCGGACCAATTTTGGCCTTTGAAGATTGCAGGTTTTCCAGTTATGTGTTGCAGAGAATTTACCCTTCGCGTTCGCGTAAAGGGTCACGCGTTTGCGAAGAAAGAATTTGGGAGGCTGAAGAATTACTCTTCGCGTTCGCGTGTGTGGGTCCGCGTTCGCGGAGGGTTAGCTGAGTGGGCATCGCGTTCGCGTGGCTGTTGTCGCAAACACATATAAGGAATTGAGTCCAGGGATTTTTTTGCCTTTGCGTTCGCGCCCGTTATGTCGCGTTCGCGGAGTGAGTTGTCAGTAAGCTTCGCATTCGCGGGACCTAGACCGCGTTCGCGAAGGGCATTTTTGGGCTGATGGATTTTTGAGCATCGCGAATGCGGGAGGTCCCCCGCGTTTGCATAGAAGAAAATAAGTCTGGGCAGAAGGGTTTTATAAAATATTTCATCCGCGAACCAAGTCTTATTTCCACCATTTTTGAGCAACCTTGAGAGCTCTTGGACAGAAATTGAAGGGGATTTCGACTAGGTGTGATTGGAGGTGAGTTCTTTGGCCTAAATACATGATTTAATGGTAGAATTAACATGGAAATTTGTGAAAATTCTTCAAAAGGGGGTAAAGCTAGGGCTTGGAAATTTGGTATTTCAAAGTGGAATTTGAGGGGTCAAATGGACTCCGATTTGGTAATCTTGATATGTATAGACTCGTGGCGAGATAAGGAATCCGGTGATGTTAATTTTTTGATTTTTTGAGAAGTGGACTCGGGGCTCGGGTTTTGCCAATTTCGTGATTTTAGATAATTTTTAGTCTTTTCGATTGGGTTATGTTCCCTTAGCCTATTGTAACGTATTCGTTGTGGTTTTGATCAGATTCGACGCGCGAGGAGGTCAATTTGAGAGGAAAAAGGCATAGCGAGCTAGTATTTTGGCCGGCTTGAGGTGTGTAATGATACTAAATGATATCCTGAGGGTTTGAAAGCCCGTATTTGATCAACGTAGTGCTATTTTGAGGTGAAATACGCGCTTAATGGCGAGCGTGGGGTTGTTTACTACTGGGGATTGTGACTTGGTCCGTCCTGTTTGATATTTTACCGCGTATTTGACTAAGTTGATTTGTTTATCATCGTGATCTGGGCTTATTGCCATATTTTGGGCTTAATGCCGATTATTTGAATCCTTCGGGGATTGATATCACTATTTCCTCACTATTTTGACACGTTATTTGAACTCAGTCGTAATGATTATATTGTTTTTCAAACTCAGCCGTTTTAATTGAATTTTGAGACTTTACTGATATTTCACTATTGTCTAGGCTGAGAAATATTATTTTATTGATGCCCGAAGGGCTTATGATATTTTTCTGGACTGAGTGAGGCTTTTAAGCCTCGAGAGTGATGTGAGGAGGCTTTCAGGCCTTGAGCGTCATGTGAGGAAGCTTTCAGGCCTCGAGTGATATGTGGGAGGCTTTCAGGCCTCGAGTGTGATGTAAGCAGGCATTCATGCCTTATTTTATATGCCACGAGGTGGCTTGATATTGCAGTTGGGCCGTAAGGGGCCCCTCCCGGAGTCTGTATACCCAGTGACCGTTAGTACCCATGTGATGTGATACTGAGCCCGAGAGGCTGATACTGTTCTGAGTGATGTGATACTGAGCCCGATGGGATGATCCTGTTCCGAGCGATTGATACTGAGCCCGAGGGGTAGATTTCTACTCTCTATTTACTTGATGTTTTACCTGATTTACTGGATTTATTTGAAAAAAGGGAATTTCACTTTTATCCTGTATTGTTCTACTGTTTTACTGCTTTTACTGCCTGATATAAACTGCCTTGTGCTGTCATATGCTTTCTTACTTTTAGTTGTTATTTATTATTGTTACTCACTGGGTCGGAGTACTCACATTACTCCCAACACCATGTGTACAGATACAGGCATTGTGGAGTCTACCCCTGAGCACTAATTCTTCCCAGATCAGGAGGCTGGAGCGACGAGGTAGCTGTTGACGTCCGTAGCCCTTATCTCTCCTGTTTCATATCTTTGAGCTTCCTTCAGACCATTGTATCAGACTTTACATTTTGTAGACTTATTTTAAACTCTGTAGTAGCTCATGACTTGTGGCACCCCGGTTTGGGCTGTGTCGGGTTGGTATCGTATGTTGGTATTGTTATTTCTGCGTTTTATCACTGTTTACGCTTGTTTTGGATTTTCTAAAAGCTTAGTAATTTCTAAAAGAGGTATTTGCTTTATTCTGGCTAGCCTTGTCTTCACGAGAGACGCCATATGATTGGGGTTGGGAATTGGGTCGTGACATGCCATCACGACTCCCGAAGGTGGGAAATTCGGGTCGTGACAAAGTTGCATATCAAAACGATATCTCCAGTGTTCACCAAATAGTGGACGAAGTTTTAGAAAATGATTTGGAACATCCTGAACACATATTGAAATAAGTTGATATAGATGAAGAAAGAATTATAGAAAACGAGGAAGAAGAATCAACTGATGAAGCTCAAACTAGTAAGGAAGAAGAATTCTCGGACGAGGAACTATACGTCGATTAGCTTTAAAAAGTTGGTTTCTTTAATATCTCTCGTTTATAGCTAGTTTCTTTATATGTTTCAATCTAACTATGTATTATATTATACAGATGACAGGCAAGGGTCGAGATAACAGTGATCCTACTGGTTCTCGGGGTCGAGAAAAGGCTAAGAAACAAAGAGGAGGGTAGAAGATACTACTCAATCCCTTCCTGCCTCTTCACAGATGCCTGTGCCTATGCCTATGGCTGCGCCTCCACCCCAGGGCTATTCTGAGTTGCCAGCGCATCACCAGCCCTACACCTTCGTGCAGACATACATACAGTCCACATGTCTCACTACTACATAGATCGCATCCATTGGTAGCTCATGGATCGCATCGATCCATGTCACATCCACATGGATCACAACCATCTGTGTCACAGCCACACGGGTCACAACTATTTGTGTCTCATCCACTTGCGGCCCATACAGCTATGTCGCACTCCCAGGGCTCGCAACCATCTTCATCTGGGACTCCATCTATTGTAGGCCTTCGCCTGCGAGATACTAGCTCTGACCCCCCTACAACTTCAACACATGCCTCCGATGTACATGCTTCGGACAATGATGCTGATGATGACGAGGAGGTGCATTATGATGAAACTGGCAGGATCATCATAGTCCCTAAGGGTGGTGGGTAAGAGTTATTTGTTATTTTTACTTTTTTTATTTTGTATAGTTTTACTAAGATATTAATGTGTTTTTTTAATTAAATTTCAGGTTCATCCGTAGTAATATTACTACAAGGATCATCACCAAAGCCACCAGAAAGCTTTATGATGGTCCTTATGCGACTTGGAGTGAATTCCCATTCGCTCACAATGAGGCAATCTTCAATCAATTTAAGGTATAAATATTATTTTAAGCAGTAAAATTATTTATATTTATGATATTTCCATCTATATATGTATTATAGAATATAGCTTAGCTTATATATATATATCGAATTATATCGAATTTAGCTTATATATAACGAATATAGCTTTTATATATATTCGATAAAAGCTTAGTGCGTTAATACATAATTAATAAAAAGTTAAGTGTATTAATACTTAGCTTTTATTAGCTAATGCACTAATACTTATTGCATAGTATATACATACATACATACATATATATACACATACACACACACATACACACACACACACACACACATATATATATACATACCATATTAATATATACATACCATATTATAAGCAGTTAATGCACTTAACTTTTGAATAATTATTAGCTAATAAAAGCTAAGTATAGTATATCGTATATAGCTTTTATGATATTTTCATATAATACTTGACTTTTGAAATACAGAGCAAGTGTGTATGGGAACAACGCTATAGCGCGGAAGTGGCTGTAAATTTCCATCTAAAAGCTCGAAAGCGGTTGTCCCATTGTTTCTCCAAAGCTAGGCGGTTGAACCAGAAGCCTGGCTGGTTGCTTCAGGATTTATGGGATGATTTTCAAAGGCAATGGCTTACAGCAGAGTTCTTACAGAAAAGCGAAAAAGGAAAGAAAGCCCGGGCATCTGAGAAGGGAGGATCCTTGCATACTGGAGGCACGATCAGCCTAGGGACGATAAAACGAAGAATGGTACGTAATTGCTTAATTTATTTTAATTTTCAAAGTATATGTATTCTGTTTATTAACTAAAATTTAAGAATTTTTAGGAAAAAAAGTTGGGGCATCCGATGAACCAAGATGAACTCTTCAAGGGGGCTCATATTGTAAAGAAGAAGAAAGAGATGAACCAAGAAAGGTGGGTCGAGGGCCGAGCCTCGACTGTGCATGTAAGTTTTCACTTTTTATTAAAAATTTTGATTTACTTTTATATAAATTTTGAAATAGTAATTCAATGTAATTTTTCTTATAGGGTCACTTCACAGCTGAAGTGGAGCAATTCATATGCAGTCAGCCATCTAATGAGTCTGGCGCGCCAATCCAACTATCGGATGAGGATGCTGAGAGAATGTGGACGCAGGCTGCTGGCGGTCCAAAATGGGGGAAGGTATATGGGCTTCCTAATAAGAAATTTCATCGCTATAAGTGTGGAATGCAAGGAATAAGGACTTCCTTCCAAGCCGAGCAACTTGATGGGGAGAGCCTCTCCTCTATGCGCGAGACTACACAAAAGCTCACATCCGAGCTAGAAGCCGCCAAGGAGAGAGAAAGACTTAGAGATATGCAGTACTCTGGCATGCAAGCTCAGTATAAGGGCATGCAAGAGCAGATCAAATCTCTCCTAGCTTCTGGCAGTTTTCTGATTCCCCGGTCTCGTGAGTCATCGCTAGAGGCTCGCATTCCCCGTGCTCGTTCCCCCGTCCTCCCATGCTCGTTCTTCCCATCCTCCACAAATAGCCCATTCTGGATACCATCATGGTGAAGAAAGTTCATCAAACGGTGATGATAATAATATACAGAACAATCTTTGAACTTATTAGTTTATACTAGACAAATACAATTGGATTTCGAATGGTTTTGTAATAACTTAGTTTGGTTAGCTTAATGTATGAAGTTCTATTGAACTTTATACTTTGTTCGTTATAATGTTGTTATTGTGTTGTTGTTGTTGTTGCTGCTTTTTAGTTGTTTTGTTGCTTGTTGTTGTTGCTTTTTAGTTGTTGTTGTTGCTTGTTGTTGTTGTTGTTGGCATAAAATGCCTATTTAGGAATTTTGGTAAGCTGGCAGGTGGTGTAGCTGCCAAAACAGGCAGTTCCTGCCAGCAATATACCAAAAAAAACGACCAACTTTGGTCGCTTTTCTATTAAAAAATAATTTTCTGGGAAATAACGACCAAGGTTGGTCTCTATATAACCCAGATTTCACAAAAAGCGATCAACCTTGGTCGCTATTTCCCAGAAAATTAACCCAGATTTCACAAAAAGCGATCAAAGTTGGTCGCTTATTACTAAAAAAATAAATTAATTCATGAAGTTAGCGACCAACTTTGGTCGATTATTTTAAAAATAAATAAAAAATATTTATAGTATAGTGACCAACTTTGGTCGCTATTTTCTATATTTTAAAATATAATATTTTTTTACAGACCAAAGTTGGTCGCTATTTTATGATTAATAATAAATAAATAAATAACGTAATTTACATAAAGAGACCACTTTGGTCGCCAAAATTATAATATTAAAATATTATAGCAACCAAAGTTGGTCGTAATTTTCTTTAACCGGAACATTTGGTCCATTTACCTGAGAGACCAAAGTTCCCTAAGGTAAAGGGACAAACTTAATATGGACCAAGCGTGTTTGGTTGCTTTTTGGGCAATAAACGACCAACTTTGGTCACTTTTCGTGGTGATTTTTTCCGGATTTCTAGTAGTGTCTAATAATAATTTATTTTCAAAGATGATGACTAAACCCAAATAATATTTTCAAAGAGAGCACCGGTGTTCTAAGTAATTGACAAGTTATTTACAGTAGAGCACTGGTGCTCTACCTTGAAAAATATAATTTTGGTTTAGCAATCATCTTTGAAAATAAATTATTGTTAGTTACCCAGCTGGGATGATAGCCAACTAAGATGCTCTATTGTTTTTAAGAGTCTAGAAATTGATTTAGCCATCATCTTGAAAATTAATTATATCGATAATTACCTGGCATCACTGCATACTCACAAGTCACCTAAATTTTGATACACTCAAAATTGGATATTTGGTAAATATATAAATGAATATTGGCATACTGAATAACCATGGCCATCATTGCAGCCAAGTATTTTTTTATATATTAACTTCATAAATTTTTTTTTCGGGAAAAAATGGAATTGAGTGGAGAAACTCACTCCCTTAGATGTTCATAAATTTTAACTTCATTATTAATTTTCATTATAAGTTTGTTACTCTAGAATGCTTGAAATAGTTGCACTCCTCCTCCCAGTCGTCTTCTCTATCATCGAATGATCAAGGACTGCAGTGACAAGTGAATCTATATTTCATTGATGCAAGTTTATATACGGGCAGATCCCCAAGATATACAATGTTTGAATATAGGGGGCTGATATTTCAAACTCATATAGGTACTCTCGTATGATCAATTTTCGCACCTTTACATAGCTGATATCCCAACGATGAACGATCGAAGCACTACACAGTTCCAAGCACTCTAGGGTGGGGCAACCAGATAATACAGTTTTCATGACTCTGCCGGTCAAGTTTCCATAAACGAGACTTGTAACGACCCGTTCGGTCGTTTCATGAGTCACCGCCCCGTTTTCCCTATTTCTGCTTTCTTATGTGTTGTTTAGCTGGGATGATGGCCAACTAAGATGCTCTATTGTTTTTAAGAGTCTAGAAATTGATTTAGCCATCATCTTAAAAATTAATTATATCAATAATTACCTTGCATCACTGCATACTCACAAGTTACCTGGAATTTTGACACACTCAAAAGTAGGTAGAATCTATAAAATGAGGGTTAACGCCTCAAGTTCTTATTAGTTAATCTTTCCCAACCCCAAATTGTCTTTTTTAAAATTAATTTGGAGCTAATGGGCGAGTCCTAGGGTTAGCTAATCCCTTTGAAAACATTAAAGAACAAGATTAATTAAAGTAACAATAACTCACTTCATAAATGAATAAAAATTATTCAATACATAAGCACAATAAGGTATTTAATCCACACTTTAAATATGAATATTTTCATAAACAAGATTCAAGTGTTGGAAATAAATACGACACACTTAAATATTCAATTCAAAGCAAGGAAATGAAGAAATAAACATAAATGAGTAAGAAATTCTTAACCACAAGCTTCAAATCTTCAAGACCCAAGTGTGTGTGCAAACCCTAGCTTCAAAACTTGTTCTTCTCTAGTGTGGGCTACCGAAAATAAGCCCAAAAGTATGCCAAAGATGAGCTGATTTGGGTATTAAAGGGTTTGGGGTCAAAAACGTGAAATTTCAATTTAGGATCATGACCGGCGCTTAGGAGCAAGTGCTCCCAAGTAAGCCTCATCGATATTTTACAGAAAATCAGACAGAATTTCACCTATTTTTAAGACTATCCAAAAGTTTTCCTGTCTCATGAAAAATTAACAATCAATCAATATTCACCTAAATCAACTACAATCTTCATGAACTAACCGAAAATGAGTTTTCTCCAATAGTACCAACCTTATCAATAAAATAATACTAAGCCCAACTCAAAAATACAGAAAGAAGTGCAATATTAGTAACTAGCCCAATATAACCAATGAATACTCATGACACTAATAAAAAAAATAGCAGGGAGTGAGTCGCTAGCTCAGTAAGTAATAACACTTAACCACAACCGTTTTTAATTGGGGACAAGTCAGAAATACATGCTTGTAAAATAAAATTCAGAAATTATCATAAAAATAAAATGCCCTATCAAAGCGGTAAGAAATAATCAGTCTCATCATGTGTTTTCTGTAAAAGAAATCAATTTAATAATTTGGTAATAAACTCGATAAGCACTGTGTCATATTGACTTCTTTATGTTTGGGAGGTTTCCAAGGAAGGATCATGTAATTTGTATCACTGTATGGACCCTTTCGTAAAAGGAGCCAAATATAACTGTAGTTCCCTACTCGAGGAAAAACTGTAACTGTATGCTAGTTCTACCTTCCCACTAGCGAGGGCTCTAACTGTACTCAGTAATCGGTAAATACAAGGTGCACCAGGTCTAACGAACTCGCCGTTGGCTATGGGATCCTTCAAAGTCTCCTCCCATTAATATTCTTTCTTGTAAATAGTAAATATTCGTACAAAAGCATTTTCAAAATAACAAAGGGCATATCGTTCCTTATCAAATCTGATAATTTTATTTCTGTAACAGTAATCATATCTCAAGTAACGGTAAAACATGTCTAATAACAGTGAGAATACTTCAAATAATTGTAGCATCTCAAGTAACAGTAAAACATATCTAGTATCGGTGAAAACGTTTAGATTAATCAGTAAACATCTCAATAAACTGTTCGTTATCATATCAAGTAAAAGACTTTTCCCACATGCAATTTCAAAGCATCGGTAATATATTTATTTTTAAAATCATATATAAACCATGCACGTTATGAAAACATAAATTGTGGTAAGATTACTACTCACAGTACTCGTGTCGAAACATCAAACTCGTCATCTCGAGCAATCTGTATGACTTCCATCAATCAATCTATAATTACATTATATCGATCTCGTGTTAATTTTCTTGTTTAGGCTAATTCATAACTAATTTAAAATACCCAACCTCAGGCTTTCATGTTTTACTTTCAGTTCATCAAATTATATATACCCATGCTATGGGTAACTAGAACAAATCCACAATTTTCTAATTTAAGAACAATCACATTATTCATTCACTCGGTTCATGAAAAGTTCCATGAGTTCTCTTACTATTTTTCTAGTATTTTTTTTTAAAAAAAAATTAGTAATCTCATCTCAATCTATAAAAAATTCAATACTTAATTTTCCCATGACATACAGAAACTAGTTAAGTCTGGAGTCTAAAAGGATTACCTTGAGTTCTTCATTCTCTCCTCTACATTCTTGTTCTTTTCCTATATTTTATTTCTCCGTGTTGGCTCTGTTTTTTGTTGATTTAAGTGACCATATCTTTTGTATTTCTCCTTTTAAAAGGATCTAATTGCTGAAAATTCTATCTTGAATTTTAATTTCTTTCATTGCTGCTCAAAGGATTTTTTTTCCTCTTTTTGTTTGTTCTAAAATTTTGCAATAGCTTCTGTTTTGGCATAAGCTCCAACGTTGTTCCTTTCCTTTCCTCAAGCCCCTTTGATTTACTTAAGTTTGATGGCCCTTTCTTCTTTTAGGGAGAGCGCCCATTTTGCTCTTTTTTGTTTTTTGGTTATTGACCATTTTATCCTCACTTAAATTGTGAGATATTACAATCTCCCCACCTTATGAAATTCGTTCCCCGAATTTCAATCTAGTGCATACCTATAGATTGAAATAAGTGGGGATATTTTACTTGTGTACATCTTTTACTTCCCAATTAACTTCTTCAAAAATATGATTTCTCCATATGACTTTCAGGAATAACATTTCTTTTGATCGTAACTTTTTTTTTCTTGCCTATCGGCAATAGCCACAGGCTCCTTCTTGTAAGACAACTTCTCATGAAGCAGTTTAGTTCAATGCTTCAGGTACTTGAGAGGAGTTTAATATATACTTTCTTAGTATCGAGACAAGAGACACTAGATGAATAAAAGATAACTCAAGAGGAAGTTCCAATTGGTATGCCACAACTTCTGCCCGGTCAATTATATTAGACACCCTATAGATCTTGGGCTCAACTTACCTCTTTTTCCAAATCGCATCTCATCTTTCATGGGAGAGACTCATAGAAAAACTCGATCTCCAACTGTATAATTCTAAGTCTATTTTTTTCTCTTATCTACACAAAACTTTCATCTGCTTTGTGATGTGAACAATCTCCGTCTGAAATGGACTTATCAACCAATTCTTATACCAAGGCTTTATATAGTATCCTAATAACTTATTGTCATCGAGTTAAAAATTCACTGATAAGACGATGACACCGCCCAATATAAAAGGCTTTATATAGATCCATCTAGATGCTTAACTACAAGATATTATTATATGCAAATTTAGTTAGAACAGTGTAGATAAGCATCTCAACTATCTCAAAAATAAAGAATGCAAGATCTCAATGTATGCGCCAAGATCTATATGGTACGCTCAGATTATCCAACTTCTAGCTGATGAAATGCATTATAAAGATCTACTCGTATACACAATACTTCTTGGAAAGATTTCCAAAAGCGTGAGTTAAATTTTGATTCTCTATAAGGAATGGTGAATAATAGAACCCGTGGACTCGGACAATTTTTCATTCATGTGTCTATGTATTTTTCACTTCATTGTAAGAAGTTTTGACTAGCAAGAAGTGTGCCTACTATATAAGTCAATTTACAATTTCCTAGGTATAATCATAACCTCTAATTATTTGAGGTGTTTGTTACAAAATTTACTAAATTCTATTTTATTTCACTTTGGAACTCGAGTTGTTGTAGTCGTCCTGCAAGTCGCAAATGCTTGCCTTGACATGCTAGCAAGTCAAATAGTTAGAAACAAGGAAAAAAAAATAATCTTTCCCCTTTCTTTTCTTCCAAATATAATTTTCTTCTAGCTATGGTACATCTTAGTGGACCCTAAATGTACAGTGTATCTAGAGTTGTGAGCTCCTCAAGAATAACTTATTTTAGTCCATCTATATTTGGTACACATAACTTACTACTTAGTTGAAGAATACCATCACTATCATAGTCATATTTTTTTCTTTTACTAGCTAGGGTTTCTTCTCGATATTTACATAATCGTTCGTCTTTATATTGAGTTTTGTGTTATACTAGTGAAGACTTGGCTTTATCACAAGCCAACAATGTCTCTTAATTCTCCGTACTATACTTAATACAAGTACCATTTGGTCTCTACATATTTTAAGCCAAA
Organism: Nicotiana glauca; assembly: GCA_026770625.1. NCBI lineage: Eukaryota > Viridiplantae > Streptophyta > Magnoliopsida > Solanales > Solanaceae > Nicotiana > Nicotiana glauca. The sequence goes on from MU782032.1 coordinate 45,013, forward strand.
GGTCTTTTTACAAAGCTATATGTGCCAAATTGCTCATAGATTTTTCTGCTCAATGCATCAGCCATCATATTGGTCTTTCCATAACGATACCAAAATAAAATAATCATAGTCATTGGGTAGTTTCATCTACCAAAACTGTCAAAGATTTAGATGCATGTACTGAAAAATGTTCTTTAAGCTCTTGTGGTCAGTATAAATCTCACAAGTTTTGCAGTATAAATAATTCTTTCAAATCTAGAACCATTGCAACCAACTCTAATTCATGAGCAAGATAGTTTAGCTCGTGCTTCTTGAACTAACCCAAAGCATAATCTATAATGCGACCATGTGCGAGAAGCGAGAACATATCCTAATCCACCCTCGAAGCATCACCGAATATTAATAGTACTCCATAACCTTATGGTAACGCTAATACCAGTATGGTTGTTAAACATGTTTTGAGTTCCTGGAGCTCTGCTCATATTCCTTGGTCCATTGAAACTTTGTATTTTTTTTTTGGTGTTAACTAGGTTAGTGGTGCTGCTATTTTAGAAAAATCCTATATCAAAGGCCAATAGTGGTCCGCCACACCAAGTAGTTGCAGATCTCTATAGTAATAGTAGATCTTTGCTATTTTTGAATGGTTTCTATCTTCTTAGAATACCATAATCACATCCTTAGTTACAATATGCCTAAATTGAGTCTAGCTAAAATTCACGCTTCAAGAACTTGGCAAAAAGCTAATTTTTTTTCTGGTAGTGTCTATAACACATTTTTTTAAAGTGGAACTTGTGTTCTTTCTGACTATGAGAATATACCTAAAATATCATAAATAAAAACTATGATCCGTTTTTTCCTAGAAACAACTCGAACACCATCATTATATCTATGAAAACGGCTAGAGCATTGGCTAGTTTAAAAGATATTACAAGTAACTCATAATATTTGTACTGAGTTCTAAAGGCTGATATTGAAATATCTTCCTTTATTATTTTAAACAGATGATAATTAAATTAGTGATCAATCTTTTATAAGTAGGCGGATAGTTGTAACTAATCAAATAAGTTTCTATACGAGACAATGGGCACATATTGTGTATCGTCGTCTTATTCAATTGCATGTAGTCAATTTACATTCTCACGAACCTATTTCCCCCTCTCTTTTTTTCAACAATATTGGTGCACTCTATGGTGAAACACTTGGTATGATAAAACTCTTATCCAATAGGTTTTGTAATTGTTCACTTAGCCCTCTCAACTCCATTGATTTCGTATGATATAGTTTGCCTGTCAGGTATTAGCTCAATACCGAAGTTTATTTCTCATATTGGAGGTAGTCCTAGTAAATCTTTAGGGATACATTAGAGAATCTCTCATTATGATACCTTTTTTTTCTCAAACTAAGTGTTTCTTCTCTTGTGCTCCTTACCGTATCTATGAGATCCAAACAACCTTTCTTCTACAACCGCAGTCTTCAAAATATATAATTTGCTCGTCTCTAAAACTTATAATCCTCTTTTTGGACAAAACCAGCTTTTAAAGTTCAACAAACCTAATAGTCTTTCCATTGTAATAAAGGGTAGCATGGTAAGAAGATAATTAATCCATATCCATCTGTATATTAGAGTCAACCATATCACATACAACTTGGTTAGCTAGGGTTTCCTTCTCTTAACTTGAATCTTAAAAGTTTTAAATACATGTCTAACTACTATAAATTGTTCACATATGTGGCAACCTGAAAAGGATCGCTTAATATCTCAAAATATTTTTAATTTTTAAATCTTTGACTCATATTAAAATTCATACTAAAAGATATTCTAATTTCGATCTTTTTATGTGAGTTCTTGCACGCCTATCATGTCCATATTTTTAATCTTTCTGGTAAATGCAACTGCTAAAAAAAGAGAGGTTTAAGTCTTCACATAGGCAGTTACTTTCTTATTTAAACAATTTTCAACAAGCCTCTAAACATAAGATGTTGCTTACATATCCAACAGAGAAAGTTTGGTGTTATATGTAATTATACCCAACGTCAAAATCAATTTCTTAAATGATCTAGCAGCAAGTTCATGACCCAAACTGTCAAAAAGGAAGTGATTCATAAACACTTTAGTGAAATTATTCCCAAATTAGTTGTGTTGCTCTTGTTGGCATGTCTAAGAGTACAGTAGCATTTCATGTATTCGCCATGTTCTCCAGTCTAAAAATTGCCTGTTCCATAGACCTCTTCATGAAATATCCTATAGCTTCTAACATGGTAAGTATTCTACCAAAACCTTTAAGGATCCTTTGAACTATCAGAAATAATAAACTTAGTAGTTTCAACTTTAGGAACTTTATTAAGAATATTTTGTTGTTCCTCAAAATCTTCTAGGTGCATGAGGACTTAACAGCCCCTATTATATTGCTCATTCTTCTCATGTTTATCTATTATATCCATAGAGATCTCTTTCTTTTTATGATAGCACTTCTCTATTGCTGTAGTAGTGGACTAGTATAAATTTCCGAATTGAAATCTATTATGCATCTTACCAGAAAGCACCTCATACGACACAATGAACCTTTTAATGGTCTTGTATACTACATATGTAGCATTTCTTTGCTTGGAGATGGCTGCATGTCCACTGGCAAAATTTTACGTCTTTGAAATTTGAACCTCTAGCCAAATTCTATTATAGGGTAATTCGTCCGAGCCATACACGAATAGGATAAGTAATGACATATTCAGTTATATGACCCTAATAGCCACACATGTACGGATGAATAAAAAAGAAAGACAAGACACATCCTATCACGCCCTCGTAGAATCACGATTATGGAAATGGCCGGCTACATAACCATAATTGAGATTCTACTACCGACGTATGCTCCATTAGTTACAAGAATAACCTAGTGCTCTGATACCAACTTTGTCACGATCCAATTAAGGATCATGACCGGCGCTTAGGAGCAAGTGCTCCTGTGATGACTCGGCCCGTCATCACGTGAGTTACCGCCCCGTTTCCCCCATATTATGTCCCTCCATGATTTAATATCAGTGTTTGAGTTGACCGGATAGAGTTGGATTGGTTTTAGCTGAAAATGACGCACTTAGCCTCTTAGAAGGAAGCTTGTTGTGGAAAAGTCAACCGGATGTTGACTATGTAGTTAGAGGGCTCGGATGTGAGTTCCAGTGGTGTTAGCTTCGCGGGATGATTTTTGACTTAGGAGAGCGATCGGAATTGAATTTAGAGGTCCGGTGTAGAATTAGGCTTGAATTGGCGAAGTTTAAATTTTGGCGGATTTCGGTTGATAGGTGAGATTTTGATCTGAGGGTCGGAATAGAGTTCCGAGAGTTTCAGTAGCTTCGTTAGGTGATTTTGGATATGTGTGCAAAATTTCAGGTCATTCGGACGTCGTTTGGTCGGGTTTTTGATCGAATGTGAGTTTCGGAAGTTTTAGTTTAACTTAGGCTTGAATCCGTGGTGAATTGATGATTTTTGTGTTGTTTGACGTGTTTTGATGATTGGAACAAGTTCGTATGAAGTTTTGGAGTAGGTTGGTGTTTTTGGTTGAGGTCCCGGGGGCCTCGGGGTGGTTTTGGATGGTTGAACGGAAATTTTGGAAACATACAGCAGGTCTGATCTTCAGGCTTCTGGTATTTCCGCATTTGCAAAAAAAGGAGCCGCAGGAGCAGTTCCGCAGATGCGGCTATAGGGTCGCAGAAGCGGTCCTTAAGGGGCCTGGAATTTTCCGCAAAAGCGGACATGCGGACCGCAGAAGCGGTCTCGCATTTGCGATTGGTTGACCGCAGAAACGGTCCTGGGTAAAAATCGAAGAACCGCAGAAGCGGATAAATAACTGCAAAAGCGGTGTCGCAGAAGCGACAAAAGTGTCGCAGAAGCGGAAACTGATGTTCAGAGGGTATTAATTTCATCTTCGCGAATTTTAGAAGCAACTTAACATTTTCATCTCGGACTAAGGAGATTTTGGGCGATTTTCGAAGAGGGTTTCGAGGGTCTTCATCAGGTATGGATTCTTGGTCTTAGATTATATTGTTATGGTGTAAAAACGTGGATTTACACTGAAAATCCAAGGGAATTAAGGTTAAAAATGGAGGTTAGGGCTAGAAATTTAAAAGAGTTTTAACTAGTGATTTGAGGGTCAAATGGACTCCGATTTTTGTGAATTTGATATGTACGGACTCGTGGTGAGATGAGAAATACGGTGATGTGAATTTCGTAATTTTTCGAGAAGCGGGCCCGGGGCTCGAGTTTTGCCAACTTCGTGTTTTTAGGTGTTTTTCGAGTTCTTTCAATTGGGTTATGTCCCATTAGCTTATTATAACGTATTCCTTGTGGTTTTGGTCAGATTCTACACTCGAGGAGGTTGATTTGCGAGGGAAGCGCAAGGCGAGCTAGGATTCCGGCCGGATTGAGGTGAGTAATGGTTATAAATGATGTATTGAGGGTTGGAAACCCCGTATTTGCACTATGTGGTGCTATGTTGAGATGAGATACGCGCCGTATGATGAGCGTGGTGATGTTACTGCTAGGGATTTGGACTCGGTCCATCCCTATTGATGACTCTACTATACTTATGACTGAAACTGAGCTTATATCCGTATAGTTTGGGCTAGTTGCCATATTTGGGGCCTTGTGCCGATCTGTAGAACCTTTAGGGGGCATGTTGAGCTAATTGATCTCACTTTACCTGTTGAAAACATACTCTCAGTCATATCCTTAACTGTAAAATATAATATGAACCGGTCTTAGCCATTTGCACTATAAATGAGAAATACCTGGGGTTGGAAACCCCGTCTTAGCTGAGTGGGCCCGAGAGGCCAAGTCTATATTGACTGAGAGGGGTCAAGGACCCCATAGTGAGGGAATTTGATATACATCGGATCGGGCTGCACGCCGCAGCAGTATATACATATACATGTATGGATGGGACTGCACGCCGCAGTAGTATATTATATGGATGGGACTGCACGCCGCAGTAGTATATTATATGGATCGGACTACACGCCGCAGTAGTATATTATATGGATCGGGCTGCACGCCGCAGTAGTATATTATATGGATTGGACTGCACGCCGCAGTAGTATATTATATGGATCGGACTGCACACCGCAGTATTATAGCGCTTGGGCTGAAGGAGCCCCTTCGGAGTCGGCACACACCCCTAGTGAGCGCAGTCGACTGTTATTATTGGATCGGGTTGCGCGCCGCAGTAGTGTATATTATTGGATCGGACTGCGCACCGCAACAGTATATACTAGTATTGGACCGAACTGCGTGCCGCAGCAGTGTTGGTAAATTGCCGGACTTTGAGAGATTTTTACTTGTTTTCCCTGCTCAGCTGTAGTTTACTACTTTTACTGTTGGTTATAGAACTGTGTAGTGTTTCTACGAGAATTTTTACTTTCAGTTATTATTTATTGCTATTACTCACTTTACTCCCTGCACCTTGTGTGCAGATATAGGGATCCAGGAGGCATAACTAAGTTTGTTGCTGCTGCCTAGTTCATCTATCGGAGTCATCGAGGTAGCTGCCTGGCGTCCGCAAAACCCTATTTCTCCCCTTATCTTTCTTTACTTCCGCATCTAGACTTTCATATGCATATGATGTTGTTTTGTTGTATCTATAGGCTCTGACTCGTGACGCCAGATCTATTATGGGCTGTTATTACTATTATTGTGGATTCCGCACTGTTTCTATTATTATCAGTTCGAAATTTTTTGCTCAATTGGTATTTTAAGTTTAATAATTGGGTTGGAAATGTTCAAATGGTCGGGCTTGCCTAACAAGGTATTGGGCGCCATCACGACCAGGGTTCGGGTCGTGACAGCTCCCAAGTAAGCCTTATCGATATTTTACAGAAAATTGGACAGAATTTTCCCTGTTTTTAGGACTATCCAAAAGATTTCCTATCTCATGAACAATTAACAACCAATCAATATTCACCTAAATCAACTACAATCTTCATGAACTAACTGAAAATGAGTTTTTTCCAACAGTACCAACCTTATCAATAAAATAATATTAAGCCCAACTCAAAAATACGGAAAGAAGTGCCATAGTAACTAGTCAAATATAACCAATGAATACTCATGACACTAATAAAAATGACTATGGAGCGACTCTAAGAGTTCAAAAGAAAAAACAGTAACAACAAATAAACTCTTCACCCACGCGAACAAGTGCGAGGCTCACCAGCAACTATAACCTTGTATACTCTAATTAATGAAATCCTCACTCGCGTGAACTGCTGTCTCTGTATAAAAAAAATAGCGGAGAGTGAGTCGCTAGCTCAGTGAGTAATAACACTTAACCACAACCGTTTTTTGTTGGGGACAAGTTAGAAATACATGCTTGTAAAATAAAATTCAGAAATGATCATAAAAATAAAAGGCCCTTTTAAAGTGGTAAGAATAATCAGTCTCATCATGTGTTTCCTGTAACAGAAATCAATTTAACAATTCGGTAATAAACTCGGTAATCACTGTGTCGTATCAACTTCTTTATGTTTGGGAGGTTTCCAAGGAAGGATCATGTAATCTGTATCACTGTATATACCCTTTCGTAAAAGGAGCCAAATGTAACTGTAGGTCCCTACTCGAGGGAAAACTGTAACTGTATGCTAGTTCTACCTTCCCACTAGCGAGTACTCTAACTGTACTCGGTAATCGATAAATACAAGGTGCACCAGGTCTAACGAACGCGCCGTTAGCTACGGGATCCTTCAAAGTCTCCTCCCATTAATACTCTTTCTTGTAAATAGTAAATATTCATACAAAAATATTTTCAAAATAATAAAGGACATATCGTTCCTTATCAAATTTGGTAATTTTATTTTGGTAACAGTAATCATGTCTCAAGTAACAGTAAAACATGTATAATAACAGTGAGAATACTTCAAATAATTGTAGCATCTCAAGTAACAGTAAAATATATCTTGTATTAGTGAAAACATTTAGATTAATCAGTAAACATCTCAATAAACTGTTCGGTATTATATCAAGTAAAGGACTTTTCTCACATGCAATTTCAAAGCGTCGGTAATACATTTATTTTCAAAATCATATATATAAACCATGCAGGTTATGAAAATACAAATTGTGGTAAGATTACTACTCACAGTACTCGTGTCGAAACATCAAACTCGTCACCTCAAGCAATCTGTATGGCTTCCTTCAATCAATCTATAATCACATTTTATCGATCTCGTGTTAATTTTCTTGTTTAGGCTAATTCATAACTAATTTAAAATACCCAACCCTCAGGCTTTCATGTTTTACTCTCAGTTCATCAAATTATATTTACCCATGCTATGGGTAACTCGAACAAATCTATAATCTTCTAATTAAAGACAGTCACGTTATTGATTCATTCGGTTCATGAAAAGTTCCATGAGTTCTCTTATTGTTTTTCTAGTTCTTTTTTTTAAAAAAAAAATAGTAATCTCATCTCAATCCATCAAAAATTCAATACCTAATTTTCCCATGGCATACAGAAACTAGTTAAGTCTAGAGTCTAAAAGGATTACCTTGAGTTCTTCATTCTCTTCTCTCCATTCTTGTTCTTTTCCTATATTTTCTTTCTTCATGTTGGTTCTGTTCTTTGTTGATTCAAGTGACCAAATCTTTTGTATTTCTCCTTTTAAAAGGATCTAATTGCTGAAGATTCCATCTTGAATTCTAATTTCTTTCACTGCTCAAAGGATTTTTTTTTCCTCTTTTTGTTTGTTCCAAAATTTTGCAATAGCTTCTATTTTGGCAGAAGCTCCAACGTTGTTCCTTTCCTTTCCTCAAGCCCCTTTGATTTGCTTAAGTTTGATTGTTCTTTCTTCTTTTAGGGCTAAAGCCCATTTTGCTCTTTTTTTTGGGCTATTAACCATTTTGTCCTCAATTAAATTGTGAGATATTACAGTGTGTAAACCCTAGCTTCAAAACTTGTTCTTCTCTAGTGTGTGCTGCTGAAAATATGCCCAAAAGTATACCAAAGATGAGCTGATTTGGGTATTAAAGGGTTTGGGATAAAAAATGTGAAATTTCAAAACTGCCTAGTTGTCACTGTGAAATTGTTTGACTTTGAAGTGCGACATGGAATAACTTTTAAGTTGGAGGGTTGGGTATAGTGAATTTATCAAAATCTGGTTCAATGGAACCCCGATCTAGAGTCAGTCTCCTATATCGAACCCCCTCCACTAAAAAATTGCCAGAACATGCAAATCTTCAAGATCATTCCATTGAACTGATTAGGTTGGGGTGGTCGCCATTGCCACAAAATTTGGCTTGGTAAAAGCATGTAGGGAAAAATCTTGTATGGACAAAAATTTAAAATTATTCACAAGATCAACCAAAAGCTAATGCCTAAAAAAAGAAAAGATTAATTTTACGGACAAAAAAAAAAATCCAATTGAGAGGTAATTTGCTATTGAACAAAATATTCCCCCAAAAGTATAAAATCAGTATTTATTCCTAAATCAACCAAAAGAATAGAGCAAAAACGGAGAAAACTTATAGAATCCATAATGCTAGCAAGAGCTTAGGAAGCCCAAGAGGAAAGATAAATTTTTATTTATGATGAAGTTCTGATGGTGGAACCTTGAGGAGAGAAAGAAAAAAGGTTAATGCCGTTAAACTTTAAACGTGTCATTCTGCACCTGTTGCTCTTATTTTTGAAGTTTCTTGTGGCATTTGCTGATGTTGAAGATATTTTATTATTGAAGATAGTTTTGCTATTGTTTTATGATGTAGTTGGAGGCACTTTTTGTTGCTATTTTAGTTGAAGACACTTCTTCTGCTGCTTCTTTGATGTTATTGGAGCCACTTGTAGTTATTTCTGGATGCAATGGAAGCCATTCTTGCTGCTGTATATGAAATTTGTGGAATTTAAAGCCTAAAATTGAGAAATTACGGCTTGAAATTGAAGAGTGTTAATTGGGGATTTGAAAGGTCATTTGTGGTTCGATTTTGATGCTCTTGATATGTACAAACTCGTGAAAGTTTAAGGATTCCAGTTTTGTAAATTTTATTGGAATCCGAGACGTGGGCCCGAGGGCTGAGTTTGGCAAATTTCGGGATTTTTGGTGTAAATTACATATTTTTAAGTGGGCTTTGTTCCCTTAGCATATATTGATGGTATGAATCTGATTTTGGATAGATTTGGAGCAATTGGAAGTCGGTTCGAGAGGCAAAGGTATCGCGGGCTAGAATTTGAACCGGATTTGTCACGATCCAAAATCCACTAAGGGTCGTGGTGGCGCCGGACACCGCCGTCAGGCCAGCCAACTCAAATACTTACTTAAATATTATTTTTTAACCCTTTTGAAATCCAGGATCTTTCCTTGCTTATTAAGAAATTTTAAAGGATATAATGTCAAATCAAGTTTAAATGTTGAATAGTTAATACAATACTTCAAACCATCCCAGAAACCCGGTGTCACAAGTGCATGAACAACTATTGATAAGGAAAATAAAATACAACACCTGTCTGAAATATAGTGGACAGGGAATACGAGACAAAATACTGAAAGGAACTACACTAGCTGCGGGTCACCTCGAACAATGCAGCTCACCCAATCCCAGCGTCATCCATGCTGCTACGCCCAATAGGCTGCTAGAGGTATACTATGCAACAAAAATGCACAGAAGTGTAGTATGAGTACGTAATCAACGTGTACTCAATGAGTATCCCGCCTAATCCCGAAGGAGTAGAGACGAGATGACCAACTTTAACATTCTCTAATGGTTCAATAATTGTTCATCCTTAATATAT